>JAQFVV010002624.1:0-21998 GCA_028023455.1 Epiperipatus broadwayi | reverse complement strand
ATTAAGATATCAAATCTTCAAACTTTAATGGTGTAACGGTCAGAATCGTCTATCTCGCTAACACACTGCATAATTCAAACCCCAGACACTAAACTGAACATTCTAGGAGGGGTTGCCTTTTAGATATACTAAGTTCGAATCTAAAGTCCAAATTTCACAGCACCACCTGCGTGATAACGCATCTGATCCTACAACTAGTATAACCTTTTACCGGTGCCTGGTGGTCAGGGAGAAACAAAAGACTCTATACTAAGATAAGTTTGGGTGGCTAATTAACATCTATGGATTTACATAAGAAATGCAGAAAATATATATATATAGACCGAGACAGTGATAGGAATCAAATAAAATAAGAGATAAAATTTAGTTTAAAATAATTTCACACAATTTATTTAGATAAATATATATATAACGCCACTGTCTGCTTATATGAGACAGGGACGCGTATTAAATAATTGTTGGCATTTATATTTCAGCAATGACAAAAGATTTTAAAACAGAGTGATATATTCTATTCCTCGGGCTAATAGCGTTACGATAATGTGCTTGACAAGATAGGAACATGTGCGAGGTGCTTTGAGTAAATAGACAAGTTTAAGACAATATTTGAAATTAAATGTTCTAAAATATTTATTGATTTCGAGAATAGTACGGATTAAAGCTTACTAAGCAAACGTGGGAATGGGATCAAAGCATTTATTTGAGAATAATAATAATAGATTTGTATTGGGAGGTCAGTATTGCTGATAGTGAATTTATAAAGTTGGAGGGTGTGACTCGTTTAAGTCACGGATGCTTTGTAAAATAAATATAAAATGAAACAATATTTAAGATCCGGAATAATTACGGAGGGCATCTCGCCGCTAACCCGTAGGAAAGTATTTTGACGAACAGCCGAAACTTAGCGACTGTGTGACGATTGCGTTTAATTCCCAGAGGTGTCATTGGTGAACACCCTCTGCCTGGAAACTTGCAATAAGCGAAAAAAACGGACTTTGCCGTGTAAAGAATCCTTGGAAAAATAAAACAAAGCGGTCTCAACAACCAATTCATGTACCAGCAATACGAGACTAGTGTATATAAAAACATACTAAATGGGTTTTACTTGGATTAAGAGAAATGCCCAATCAAATTCCCTGAAATTCATTTAAAAAGGGTCCGCACATTCTTGACATCAATGATGAACTTTATAATTAAAGTAGAACACGGTAATTAAAATAAGAAAATGCATGCTTGCGGGTTTGAAAAGTATAGATTTATATATGCAATCATGCATTAAGGGACACATTTAATCATTGACTTCGCACATACTCTTATATTAGATTAAAATCAATAGCATGTAGATTTTAAACTATGTGATTATATTACATTAAAGAAAAGAATCGCCCTCGAACAAGTGATTTGCAAGATAGTAAAATTGGAAAATTATAAATTTAAAATATGCCTTAATAGCGGCGTCTTATTTTCAATAGAGGGAATAGTTCACTCGGTCAAAGACGATTCTGACACATTATCATAATAAAATAAAAGAAAGCTTTATAAATAGAAAATATTACCCCAAGGATAGAGCAAAATGTTGAGTATATTTAAATACATGAAAGAAATACATAATGAAGTTGTGAAATATAAGAAAACAATGTTAAATAGCTATAGCATGTTAGTTAGTGATCACAAGAGCTCTTGGGTTAATTTAGGTTACCTCTGGAGAAGCATTTGCAGGTAGATGTTCGGCAGGTTTTATAATTCAGCAGCAAAATCTGGAATGTTCATATTTTGGCAGCGGCAGCAGCAGTTCCGGGATCCGTGTGATAATTTCTGATGTTATGGAGCAGCGGCTGGCTATTCCGAGGGGACATAGCCATCTTAAACGCCTCTACTCGGACATGTCAAGGTTAGCAAATTATTAGAATTTTTAGAACAACTCAGAAACCTTTAGACAACTCAGAATTCTTTAAAAGCTTAGAATCCTTTAAGAGCTTAGAAAGCTTAGAATGGAGAACAAAAGAAAAACATCCTTTTTATAGTAAAATTTAACAATAGATTTGGCCTGGAGCATACAAAATTATTGGACTTATCTGCTGTAATTAAATCTATCCGAATGTCTAAAGGAATTCAACATTAATTAATTTCTTTTGTTAACTTCCCCGTCGACATTCGAATTACAAACTAGATTTAATTAAAATTACTGCTACTAATTAAAGAAAACTTAAGTGGACAGCTGCTGTTTTTAGATAACTTATATAATTAAACTATTGTCCCTCATTTATTTTAACAGAAATATTTGGGATGATTTTTATTAAATAAAACGAAAATTATTTTATTTTAAATTGTAATATTTGAATCTATCTACTAAACTAATATTTACTAAATGAATTTGATTTTAAATCAAAATATATTACGACGGTAATATATTTGTAAATAGATCCAAACAAAATAACTAACAATTTATAATTTTGATATGTTTTAAAATGGATATCATAGTGTGTGCGCAATTACGACTTATATAACTTACTTTTTAATAAATGTAAATTATGTGAACAAATACATAATTCCTAATATTTTATTTGGGAATAAGTTATATATATAATACGAGCATTGTGCTCGTGGTTTAAAATTAGGCGGGATTTTCGGTATATAAGTATTGCAGACATACTACGATAGATTGGGGTTCAAACTAAGGTATGAGGGTAGGAAGTAGGTGAGAAAAGGTGAAACGAAGATCTGCAGAGCAGACCCTACTGTTTCAATGGACAACCTTTAATCTTCTCCACTTTACAATTCTTCAACCATCCATATCATTGAACATCTGATGATGGAACATCCAAAGTCCTTGTTGATGCCAACATTATTGTCACACCCATGTTGACTTTAAGTCAGTCTGACCCCTCATATAAATATATAGGACGTCCATTTAAATGCACAGAAGAGGGATAGGCTGAATATGTAATATTCAAATACAAGTATATTGTCTATACTAAATTTAATGTAATTAGAAAAGATTTGATCTCAGATTTTCAAGCTCTCCACAACTATCCACTCTATCTTATACAACTGATACATATAGCTACATACATGTGACAAAGATAAATGATCTCCAATATATGTATTTTGACCTGAACCAGCACTCATCAGTTGGTTTAGATCACCATTTCCCACACATATAACTGCTATCTTAATATAAACTGAGCACTGATTGTATATATGTATGGAAGATGGTGATCTGGGCAACTGATGAGTGCTGGTTCAGCACAAAATACATTTATTGGAGATCATTTATCTTTTTCCACATGTATGTGGTCATGTGTATCAGTTGTGTAAAATAGATTGGATAGATGTAAGGAGCTTGAAAGTTCAAGTTCATGTCCCTTATATTTACATTAAGTTTAGTATAGATAATGTATATTTATTTGAATATTACATCTATGATACAATTTTGTTTTGAAATTATAGTTACTAAGATATCAACAACAAATAATAAAAATAAATAGATAAATTATAATAGCAATTTTAAATTATATTGTGTCTTTAAAAAAAAAAAGGTGTTTACTTTTTTAGATGAAGGGAACTCATCTGTTAATAAATGAAAGAATATTCCTTTTCTTTCTCTCTTTCCTCTCTTTTGAATGGATATGTAAAATTAATTAATTACTAAGCAACTTTATTCTCTCTCTCTTTTTTTTCGAAAGTCTAAATAAAACTTTTTTAACTAACTTAATACAAATATTTTTAAACATTAATCATTAACACTTATTACAGAAATTTTTTTTTTTATAATGAAAATTATTGATGAGACATAAAAGTTAAAAAATATTAATTTACAAAACTTCATCTCTTTACTGAAAAAGTTTATATTATACATTTGTTTATGATATATTGAGATCGT
Source organism: Epiperipatus broadwayi (assembly GCA_028023455.1). Taxonomy (NCBI): domain Eukaryota; kingdom Metazoa; phylum Onychophora; class Udeonychophora; order Euonychophora; family Peripatidae; genus Epiperipatus; species Epiperipatus broadwayi. The sequence goes on along the minus strand of JAQFVV010002624.1, from coordinate 18,115 downwards.
AATGTCCATAAATACACTATAAAATAAAAAATTAAAATCTAGAATCATTATTATTATTTTTACTTTCTATTTATTTATTTATTTTTAAAACAAATTGAAAATCTAGATATGGAGTAAACCATATAACTGCCGTGTGTTCGTTTTTATAATAAAAAAAAAAATCAAAAGTTCAACAGATTTTTTAGCAAAAAATCTAAGGTTAAAATATTTCCCTTAAGAGAATTTCTGCTAGAATCTTTTTGAAGGAATTAAAACTGAAAACATGGTATTTTGCAATGCTGATTAGAGAAATTATCCATGCTATTATGGAATATCAAAAACTTTAACATATATGAAGGATAATCTCATAACTGTTGAGTAATCATTATTGATTGGCCATTGGTCTAATAATCAGGTATTGAGGGTCTAGCTCAAATTGTCTTTTGTCATTGTGTCTTATTTATAATACATTAAGAACAATTTATTGAAAATAGGTGAACCTAGTTTGAAACTATATAATATAGCAGCAGTAGAATAGATTTAATATGATTTTTGAGTTAATGTCAGGCCAATGCTTTAAAAAATTCCTCATAAGAGAAGTAGCAGCTGGTAGTTTGCTTTTCTTATTGGTGGTGATAGACAACCCATAAAATGTTTACGGATTCTAATCAGATATACTACCAGCTAAAATTAATATTCAGATCAATAAAATAATAATAAACAATGTTGGGGCCGAATCTATCTAAACTGCATAATTGGAATCTTTGAATACCCATAGATATTCACTGATAGACATTGTTCTTCACTCAGTAAATTGACTTATAAATACTTACGGAATGAAGCAATATACTTCTATATCTTAAACTTTTCCTTATACCAATAGTTAAAATGTGAGATTCTGTGGGACCAAGAACTACTTTTTATGGTTTGACAGAAGCACATATAAAGTCTCATATGTGTAAATTTATAGTTTTTGTGGAGCAAAAGAGACTTCTTGAATGAGATTTTTGCAGTCTTAAAATTAGATTATTATGTAAAATCATTTAATGAGATACAAACCTGTCTGATAAAGAATATGATTTATTAATCCATTAAACGTCACTTGATCACCTTTCTTTATGCTTACACAAGCTGTTTTCACAGAGGCAAAACTATACAGTAGTGCCACTCAGTGCAAGCCAGAGCAATCAATGGATGTAGAAAGATTTGTGCATAAAAATCCCTATCTAGTGCCTTCTCATCCAATATCTCCAGTCTAGTTTCTAGTTTATGGCTTTCATCAGTGAGGAACCTCAGATCCAAGTCCAAGGTTCCTCACTGATGAAAGCCACAAGCTAGAAACTAGTCTGGAGATATTGGATGAGTAGGCACTAGATAGTGTTTTTATGCACAAATCTTTCTACATTCATTGATTACTCTGACTTGCACTGAGTGGCAATACTGTTTGGAGAGTTTTGCTCTGTGAAAATGATTTATTAATATTGTAGTCTGGTCTAAACATAAGATCTTGTTAGTAAATAAGATATATTTACTTACATATAATTCTACATTGGTTTGAAAGGTTGTAAATGCATTTTTAACACATTTATGGATGTTTTTCTTTGGATATTATGTTAATCTTTTATTAGCAATTTTAATCTTGACAAAACTTATAGGTAATTTAAGGCCGGACTAGGCTTACCCTCAATATTCAATAGTAACAAAATATCACATGATTTTATAATATAATAAAAGTGACATTAGGTATTTTGTAGCACATAGTATAAGAGAATGAAATTTAGCTATATAAAGTAAGGCATGTGATCCAAGGTTATTAGAAGTTATTTATTATTTCTTCATTTAGAAACTGTATAATGTAAATGAACTTCATTGAAGAACTATTTATATTCAATCTTATCACATATCTATTTGATTGAAAGACCTTGTTAAAATCAATAAAAATAGTACACAAATAATAGTTTAATTTATAACAAAAATTCAGCAAATGAAATTTACATTTAGGCACAATATGTTTCGTGTAAACAAGCATTTCCATAACTGAGGTTACCATATTAAAGGCTTGAGCACTCATTTTTAAGGCCAAGTAACAAAATATATATCTTGAGAAGAAAATTGTGTATCCCTTTCACAAATTAATTCCTGCTTTGTTCCAAGAAGTGTTTGGATGTCTTTTAGGGTAGTTATTGCACCTAAATGTTGTATATGTGTACTCACCCAAAGGCTATGTCATCACTCTTAATATAAAGTTAGAGTTTTTGAAAAATATAGAAATTGTTGCACTTATATTATTAAAATCGAGACAATTAAAGAAATTGTGAGGCTGTTTCATTTCTTTATAATGAAGCCAGTACTGGGTTTCCACATTCACATAGTGTTTTTTGTATATGTAGGAATAATATACATAACAATTCTAAGTTCAAATTAAGGAGATAAGTCAAATAATTTGGGCTCAAGTGACTACAACTTGAATTTTCATTTAAGCTGCTTACTACTTATATTTACAATGGATTTCTTTTTATCATTCAAGGCAAAGTAATCAGAGAATTATAATAATGAATAAACCTTCCAATTGTGTTATTTTTCGGTGGGCAAAAAAAAAAAAAAAATTGGGGAATAAATATTATTGGAGTAAGAAGGGGCATTCTGTGTCCAGTGATTGACAACTGCTCTTCTGTTGGATTAATTTTTTTAATACTTCTCCATATTGAAATAATTTGGCACAAGAGAGAGAAAAGACATTGGTGTTATGTGAATGAGACATTCTCTGTTTTATACAAACTGACCCACTACATAAGGAATAGATTTATACGGAAAATGCATTAGTATAGATTATTATTATTAGAGAATAGTACATAAGTCTTACAATAATTAGAAGATTAAATAATAGTATTTTTGAGTAGAGGAAGATATATAATTTTGAAAGTGAACTAATTAGTTTTTTATGTTTTCCCTGTATTAATAAACATGTTCCTCAGCTACTCATTAAAAAGGAAATTCCAAGAAAATGCTGGTGCTCTTGTTGAATTTGAGAGCTAACAATTTCTGGACTAATTTCCTTCAAAATAAAAATAGTAAAAAAAATTTTTTTAGTTTCGTAGTGACTGTCATTTGATCACTAATATAAATCTGATTTTGAACAAGTGGATCTTATGGATTACAGGTTCAACTAGTCCTTGCTTTTGCTTATCTGAATAGAAATTTGATTAATAAAGATATTATAATTCTTTGTTATTTCTATGTGAAAATAATCTTCTCTAAACTTTACAAATTTTTGTAACGCCAATATATAATTACATCATTAAACTAGAACGCAACTCCATACACATTACCACAGATAGCTAAAAGTTTACATAGTACATCTTTGTCTTTTATATCACATTATCTTTTTCTTACGCAGTCTTCAAATTCATAAATAGAAAGAAAAATATATATAGTTTTTCCTTGAATCTTGAATTAATTATTACTTATCTTAATTACTTGAAGAAATAATCGGTATCAGTTCTCCTTAATTATACGTGATAATAGTCTCTAGTCCTCCATTTAAGTTACTTATGCTGACCTAATATCCATTATAGATTTAAACTTTTTGTGTTTATGAATTAATATTCAAACTATTTTTTCATACAGCAAGATTGAGAAATTTTAATATTGTGCCTTTTTTAACTGAGTTCGATGTGAAATTCAATCCTTTGTTCATCATTATTATAATCGGAAAAAAATGCAAGCATCCATTTATTCTTATATATACTCACTCTTTATAAATAATAATCATTTCCTCTCACTATTTAAAGTCTTTTTATTAATGCTAATGTATTGTTTGGTTGCTTTTTTTTAGTTTTTGTTTTAATTAACATTACTCATTAAAAGAAAATTAAATAAACATTTTACATAGTCTAAACTAAAATTAAAAAATAACTAACACATCTGCATGCACATTCAAAACTACTTTTTCAAATTTCTAATCAAAATACTAATTTTGATTTTTTTTTTTTTAACTTAAATATTTCTTTATTTGAATATTTATGTTCATAATACTGTCAAATAAAATTGCATTGATTCTGAATATATAAATTGATTTCAAGGAACTGTTCAAATTCTTTTTTATCTGTTCTTTTATTACCATTTGTAAAGATTTCTATGATTGGTCACATCTCTCACTTCCAGTTTTTATTTCAAACATTTTTAGCTAACTAATTTTCCTCCTTCAAGATAACTTATTTTCATTTTTTGCCCTAATGCCATTTTTCCTAGGCTACTATTCTTGCACTATATTGCTAAGTTCCAATACTCAACATTAAAAACATATCCATAAGGAATTCTTTTATTAAAAGAAATTATCAACTGGAAATGATTTATAATGCATGAAGCAAAGTCATAAGTTATTGTATGCAAAAGGTAATTACTCTGAGCTGAGTCGCACTGTGATAGTGTAAGGGATTCTAGATTACTATATCAAACCTCAACCTTTCACTTCCTGTGATCAAACAATTAATTGATTGCAATGCAAAATTAGGTGGAATCACCCTATTAAGTACTCACAAATCTTGGCCATCAACTTTAAATATTAGTCTTGTTATTATTGGATCTATTAGATATCTTTGTCTATTTTCTAATGAGATAAGAGATTAGTATAGCCAAAAAAAAAATATTCAAATTACTTGAAAATCCAGATTCAAATTCTAGACAATAATAAGTAGTAGTAATTTCTTTACTGTAATCTTTAAAAGAAATTTTGTAATTTGTGGAATGGTTCTTTACATAAACAAACCTGTTATATATATATAAGTACATTAAAAAACATCTGACATATACAAAATTTTCAGAAACTGTAAAACAGTCTACCCTATTTAACGAGGTGAAAAAATGAAGGAAAATATTATTTGTAAGCTGCCAATTAATTAATTTTTTATTACTCTTTTTCAAGGTTGAATAAAGAGAAAAAAAAGGTCTTTTTTTTTTTATTATTCATTGATAGAAAGTTGAACTTTATTAATTACAAAATTGATAATTATAGAACATCCTTTAGTTTATATAAAAAATGTTTTCATTATGGTAATATTCTGTAAATAATATAATCATTGAAAGAAGATATTTTAATATTTCACAATAATAAAGGTTTATACATATATATAAACAAAAGGAGTAAATCACTATCCCCCAGGCAAGAATAGAATGATTTCACTAATTCTTGGAAGCTCTGATATTTATAAGCATACCTTTGTCAAGCATCGGAGCTCCCAAGAATAGGTGATTCATTTTATTCTTGATTCTTTGTTCAACATAGTTGGTAATTGCAATATCCAGTACTAGTCGGATATGTATATGGTCGAGGTTCGAATGAGATTTATCGCACTCAACAGCGACAAGTAATTATATAATTAAACACACGAACACGGTAGTGGAGTTAATAGGTTTATATACATAAATACATATACAAGGATTAATGTATAATACAATTATTACAAAGGTAAACTGACTAACACATTATTATACAACTCTAGTCTTAAAGGCCCGCAGGCTTACAATAAACAATATTAAAGTCTATACGACCTGTAATGGTCCCTAGGTCTGCCTTAGTACGTTCGGAGGTAGACCTCTCCACGAGACTAGCTGAAAGTGAAGTAGTGTCTGTGCACTCAGGAAAACGCATCCATCCCTCAACTTCACCTAGCAAGTCTGACCTTGTTTGTTCCCGCCGTACCGGATGTAACACTCTCTATTTCCATTGGTCATTCCATGACACGAGATACAAAGTGGTCAGTCTGGTTATCTCTGACCAACCTTAATCGTTTCTGTGATGCTTTTAGCATACACGCACATATTTGAATATTTGTCATAGTTACATTATTATTGCGTGTATCTGTTAATAAGCATACACACACATACTTGTATTCATTTATAATAGTTACATTATTATTGCATGTATATGTGAATACACACACACATAGCACGCCTCCCCCAAGTTCAGCGACGTACTTTTCTAAAAAAAGATTTTTTTTTCATTTCTTCTTCTCTGAACTTAACATATAATCGTGCAGGTGGAGGGGAATTTTTGTTCTCCTCTTTGCGCGTGGGGGTGATTTAGTTTCACCATCTGTGACTATTTCATTTTCTTCACTATTTTGATTTTCTTCGTCAGCAATAATGATTTCTGTTTCACTTTTAGTTTCATAGTGAGTATCATTTTCTTTGTCATCATTACTTTTAAACAATTGCGGAGTGCATTCTGTTATTGCACTCTTGCGCAATTGGTTAATGTACTTACGTAATATTTTGCCGTCTGCCATATGGACAGCAACCACTTGTTTACTTAAATGGCGTACGTATGCTTGAGTCCACGATTTATTTAAATTATTTTTCACCCAGACTCGTTCATCAGATGAAAATTTGTTGTTTACTGTAATCGGCATTTGATGCTCTTTTGATGGCATTATTGCTGACAGTTTTGTGCGTAACTTCCGGCCTAAATATTTTTCTGCAGGTGATCTGCCCTTTTCGCTGTGGGTATGGAATGCTGATATACGCCATGAAAACTGCCTCTTGGAGTCTTCCTTTTCCCAATTTATTCATGGATGACTTTAAGCTTTGTACCGCTTTCTCGGCCAGTCCATTTGATTGGGGGTGTTAGGGGGGGGTAAGGATGTGTTTAATCCCCCATTCCTGCATAAATTCGGCAAATTTTTCAGACGTGAAACCGGTTCCATTATCGGATACGAGGGTTTCCGGTAGCCCATGGTATGAAAAAATTTCCATGAGCTTGTCCAGCGTCTCATCCGAACTTGTGTTTTTCACTGTTTTATATTCTGACCATCCTGAGTAGGCATCGACCACTACCAGAAATAATTGTCCGTGGATTGGACCGCAGTGGTCAATGTGAATTCTCTGCCAAGGTTTCTCTGCTTTTTTTCATGCTTCATATTTCGCTGGGGGTGCTTTTGCACATGACTGACAGCTAGAACATTTTTTTATGAATGTTTCTATATCAGTGCTGATTCTCGGCCACCATACGTAACTACGGGCTAACGCTTTTGCCCTGACAATGCCTGGCTGACCTTTATGTAATAAATTTAGCATGTGCGATCTGCCTATTTTTGGTATTAGGACCTGGTCGCCTTTAAGAATGCAACCTTTACATATTGATAGTTTTTCGCGAGCTTTCCATAGCTCTATGTGCAAAAACGGAGGACATTGTGCTGGCCAGCCTCTTCTAATTTTCTCCTTCAGCCATTTGTAGCCAGCATCTTCATTGGTCCATGCTGCTACTTTTCGGCTATTAAGAGTCTGGCTTTGAAGTGCGTCAATGTAATTGATTTTTATTTCGCTTGTAGTGTTCTCTGAGTTGTCAGGCATTCGGGATAACGCGTCGGCGTGACCAATAGTCTTTCCCTTTTTATATTCCAGACTGTAATCATACCCAGAGAATATGTTAATCCATCTCAACATGCTGGGCTGAGGTGTTCCGGAATTTGTTTGATGCCTAAAATTCCCAGAAGTGGTTTGTGGTCTGTCATGATTTTGAAATAACGACCGTATAAATACTGGTGGAATTTACGAATTCCAAATACTATGGCTAGCGCTTCTTTGTCCAGCTGACTATAATTTTTTTCAGCTTTGGACAAAGTGCGCAACCCGTATGCTATAGGATGTTCCCCAGATTGAGCTGGGTGACATATTACTGCCCCCACTCCATATTCTGATGCATCAGTCATTATTGTTATCTCAAGATCGCTATTATAGTGTACCAGTAATTTGTTTGATACGAGTAAAGCTTTAGTATTTTGAAAAGCCCTTTCTTGTGTTGCTTCCCACTTCCATTTCTGATTCTTTTTCAGTAGCTCGTATAATTGTTTGGCTATATGAGCTTTGCCCTCTAGGAAGTTCTCAAAATAGTTTACCAAACCCAAAAAAGCCTGCAATTGTTTTACGTTACTAGGCCTTCTAGCTTCTGACACTGCTTTGATCTTTTCGGGAGATGGCCTTGTCACAGAGCTAGAGACTATGTGCCCTAAAAACTTTAATTCAGTGGCCTTCCATATGCATTTTTGCGTATTTAATTTCACTCCAAACTCTTCTAGCCTTTGACAGACAGTAGTTAGACGACTATGCAATTCATTTTCTGATCTTGCCGTAATTAATATGTTGTCAAAATAAGGGATAACGCCCTGGCATCCAGTAAGCAGAGTTTCAATTTTTGCTTGGAATATACTGGGAGCGGATGCTATGCCAAATGGGAGGCGTTTGCATTTAAATAGACCCACATGAGTAGTCAGTGTTAGAATTTCGGCAGCCTTATTTGTTACTGGAATTTGATGGAAGGCCGCATCTAAATCTAATTTAGCAAAATATTTTGATTTTTGCAGTGATGCTAGTATTTCTCTGGAGTTTGGGACGGGGTAGGCGTGTTTATTTAGAGATTTGTTGACAGTTATGCGATAATCACCACACAAGCGTATCTGTCCGTTAGGTTTGGGATCACGACCAGCGGAGTCGCCCACTCTGTCTCCTCTGTCGGTTCTAGAATGCTGTTCTTCACTAGCTCATTTATTTCTTTCGCTACTTCTTTTTGTGCGAACGGGACCTTTCGAGGTCTGCAAATTATTGGCACGGCCTCTGGTGACATTTCCAGTGACACAGGTTTAGTTTTAATCATTCCTGGTTTGCCATTAAAAAGTTTAGGGAAACGATCTTTTATGTCTTTTTCACTGTCAATTTTTTTGACCAATGAGATTTCAATTCCGAGTTCTGTAAACCAGTCACGACCAATGAGAGGGTTTATGGGGCATGTACAATATATAGCGGCAAGATTGAAATGTTGCCTTTATTACTAGTAATTTGAGCTTGGACTACACCTTTAATTTTTATTTCTTTACCATTTACGTCCAATGCTCTAAGCTTAGTATTGCTAAGCCTAGGGGGCTCTCTTATTTCCGCCCTGATCGAATTCCAGTCGGCTACGGATATTAAAGAAATGCCGCTACCGCTGTCTATTTCCATTGACAGGGGTTTTCCGTAAACTTTCACAGTAGTCATAAATTTCTGTGCTTGATTTATAACGTTATTTATAACAATATTACATTTAGTTTTATTAATACTTTGTATTTTATTTCCGTTAACTTGGTCAACTGTTCTATTTTCACACATTCTCGCCATGTGACCTATTTTTTTACACAGTCTACATCGATCGTGTTTGAAATAGCAATCTTTAGATATATGACCTATTTTCCGCAACAATAGCACTTTGTTCAACTTTTATTTGTCTGTTTAATAATTTTGTTATCGGAAGACCCTTTGTTGAGTTTTTCAACACCAAATATTCCTGTTCGATCGCTTTCAACGTCTTTTTTCACAGCAAATTCTTTTGCTTGCTCTACTACTATTTCGTGAGCAATACTGCGTTTGATAGCTTCACGATAATTTATGTCTTCATCAGCCAGTAACTGCTGCCTCAAACTGTCGCTATTCCTTCCACATAGGAATTGTTCCAGTAGCGCTTCTTCTAAATATGAATCATAACAGCAGTTTTTTGCGAGTTCGCGTAGGGCTGAGTCATAATCCTGCGTATTTTCGTTTCTGCCTTGATGGCAATTTCGAAAATGAAGTCTGGCGATGTGCCTAGACGGGCGAGGATTAAAATAATTTGACAAACGATGTTTTAACTCATCGTAGGTTAATTTTTCAGGAGTGTTGGGTTCTGCTAATCTGTTAGCTATTTGTATGACCCCTTTTCCTGCAAAACATAATAATGTCGCTGTTTTATATGCATCTTCCTCTACTCTGTTAATAATACAGTAATTTTCAATCTGTTGAACGTACAGGGGCCACTCATTTGCCTCTCTGACGTCAAACTCGGATATTGTCGATTGCATTTTAAGCAATTTATATAACTAACTCGTTTAATACCGTAGGTTCGTTCGCTACTTCAATAATTCTGCCTGACTTATTTGGTTGTCAGCAGATTGCTAGGGTTCAAATTGAACTGTTACGACTGCGCCAGTGCAATATCCAGTACTAGTTGGATATGTATATGGTCGAGGTTCGAGTGAGATTTATCGCACTCAACAGCGACAAGTAATTATATAATTAAACACACGAACACGGTAGTGGAGTTAATAGGTTTATATACATAAATACATATACAAGGATTAATATATAATACAATTATTACAAAGCTAAACTGACTAACACATTATTATACAACTCTAGTCTTAAAGGCCCGCAGGCTTACAATAAACAATATTAAAGTCTATACGACCTGTAATGATCCCTAGGTCTACCTTAGTACGTTCGGAGGTAGACCTCCGCAAGACGAGCTGAAAGTGAAGTAGTGTCTGTGCACTCAGGAAAACGCATCCATCCCTCAACTTCACCTAGCAAGTCTGACCTTGTTTGTTCCCGCCGTACCGGGTGTAACACACTATTTCCATTGGTCATCCCATGACACGAGGTACAAAGTGGTCAGTCTGGTTATCTCTGACCAACCTTAATCGTTTCTGTGATGCTTTTAGCATACACGCACATACTTGAATATTTGTCATAGTTACATTATTATTGCGTGTATCTGTTAATAAGCATACACACACATACTTGTATTCATTTATAATAGTTACATTATTATTGCGTGTATATGTGAATACACACACACATAGCAGTAATTTAGAGTGAAATTAATTTATCAACCAGATGGAGTATGGCACTTAAGAGTTATTAAACTCATAATCAGTTATACTAGACTGGAGATAGCATCTCTCTTTTAACACCTTGATTGTAATAATTCAATAAGATTTAATATATACATTTTTAAATTAAACATAGCTCAATGTATATGTGAACAAAGGGAGTAAATACCCTGTCATATATATATTTTTAAATTAAACATAGCTCAATGTATATGTGAACAAAGGGAGTAAATACCCTGTCCCAGGCTATGACTTAAAGCCTCTAACTGGTGAACAAAAGTTCAAGAATAGAATGAATCCACCTATTCTTGGTAGCTCTAATGTTTATAAGTGTACTTTTTTGTCAACATTGTTGGTAATTTAGGCTGAAATTAATATACATATTGTAACAGGAACTGGATTTAAACCCTGTTACAAAAGGAACGAAAATGTAGTTTGTAGATAATTTTTATTTATTTATTAGTATTATATAATTATTTGTAAAAGTCGCACATACCAAGCGCACGTGTATTTGCTGGAACTAGGGGTGTGTATATATATTATAAGTGGCATACATATATGTAGGTAAATATTATTGTTGAGAACAAGAAAGTAGAAATTTAGAAGACTTTAAAGCAGGTAAAAGAAAAGTTTCTTTTGTGAGTATAAACTTCCTGAATGAATTGGCCAAATGGATCGCATTGTTCAATAAAAAGAAACAAAAATAAAGAAAGCAAAATCCAACTGCTTGAATGGATATATATATTTTTTTGTGTGTTTGTTTTAATTAAATGGAATTTTCAAAAATAATTTTGATTAAGAAAAATGAACATGGAATGCCATTAGTTATTGAACTATTTTCTATCTCTTTTGTGTGGTTGAAGTTGACAAAAGGATTTGTAATTAAAAGTTCAGGAATTTAAAAAGAAAAAGAGAGATAAGTAAAAGTCAAGATCGCTAAGTGGTTTTCCTTTTGTTTGACATTTTTATAAGAAAATCTATTTTTGAAACAAAGGAATACCAGCGATCAGGAGAAAGGCAACTGGGATTGATTAATTAATTTAAAAAAAAACAGACAGTTGAGCTCTGCTAGTCTTACGTGTAAGAAGTGCAGATATTCTAAATTTTTATTGAAGAAAATTTATTAGGAAAAGCTATTACATTAGCTGAAAAGTAGAAAGTGGGAGAATTAAATTGTGTGAACTGAACTACATATATAAGTGACCTCATGAATCGCATGGGGTAAAATCACCATCGAGCTTGGTCGGTGTTCGGACTCCAGCCATTTTAATATATTCCACAGTCAACATCTCCAACTGCCCTACATAACTAAAGCTATTTGAATCCAGTGTAGATCATATGCCATTCCGGAATTAAGCCGAAAGAATAAGAAACAGAAGATTGAATACGCCACTTTAGAGGGACTAAAGGAATGAAATGTCAAGTGGAAGCGATGGACGTCATATTTACCTAGGTAGGATCCCCGGAATAGTTTTGCGAGTGCACTCAGAAACACATATGCCAGTTATTCAAATCATACTATACCGGTAAATATACACTTATTATGCCATTTTAAATTTTTAAAGTTAATCCAACCTAATTGCAAGAATATTTCATACTATACCTGTATTATTAAATGTTTTTTTTTTGTCTTCTCCTTAATAATAATTCATTAAAAATATTTATTATATGTATATGTGTGCCATTTATTGATTGTGTTTTTTTTGAATAAGTATTAGTAGATCTGTAGCTAAATTATTTGATGCACGTTATAGAATTTATGAGTTCCAAAATCTTATACACGTGAATGCTGGTGCGAATGTAACGATAATTTATAGCGAGACAGATTTGATAGAAAAGTATATGAGGATTGTAAAAGATTTAGTTTAAACTTTAATGGGAATAAGAGGGAATAGAAAGATATAGAAAGGATTGATTTGAAATTGCGTTCCCTTTCGTTTCTTCTCCGGCGCATGGCGCTACCACCCCTGAGCATTAAGACGGGCAACTAATTAAAAGGCTGAATCAAATAAATATTTAATAGGCCCTACGATTCTTGTAAATAACGAGATTGGCGCTTGGCAACGAACAAAAAATATATATATTTATATACGTTGTCCATAAACGTAGAGGTCTAATTAAGTTATGTTAAAGCTGGGAGGGTTCAATTTCATTACCTGATGTGTATGTATTCTGCTGTCGGTTGCTTCACTTACCCCTTTGAATGACCCAAAGTTCGGGAAAACTTCGCATAAGGGGTGAATGACTCTATTTGTTTTTGGGAAAACTTCGTATGGGAAGGGCCATTAGTAATACATGCATCACTGTAAAAATTCACCCTCGGGAAGAATAACTGTAGAAAAATTGGTTTGATAAAGATAAAGGTTTGAATTCAGCTAAGTTAAAATTTTAAAAACGTAAACTTACACTCACTAAGGTGGAAATTGTTTCAATATATATATATTTTGAAAAACATATTTTTTATCTGCAACCCGTGAAAACATTCGTATGAATATATATATATTGGTTTATACATAAATTGATTTGAATAAAACTTGAGCAATACTGTACATTGATTACACAAGTCAAAGGAGTATCTGTAAATACTTTATCTCACTCTTAAAAATTTTTTTTTTTTTAATTTGTTTGTTTAAAATGTATTGATTACAGTTAATATAATTAGGATAAATGTTTGATTGTCTTTTAAACTTCGTACATGTTAATTTACATTTAAGTTTTATTTGTTTATTTTTGAACAAATCTGTGTTTCACTATATACAAGAACTTTGCAGCGTATGATTAAGAGGTAACTTTTTGGTCATGCCATTAAATGCAGACTTTATCTTTATTCACAAGTTTAATGTTAGGGGAAATGATGGACATTTTATATTTGAATTTTTAGTTAGCAATACGCACTGGTCTATTTCATTTATTTGCATGTGCTTTTGTTTTTTTAAGGATCATGATGCCCAGTTTTACTTAGGAGTTTGTTACGAGCATGGATGGGGCACTTCAGCAAATCCAGTTAGAGCTGCCCATTATTATGCTAAAGCTTCCAGCAGTGGACATCCAGGAGCATTATATAATCTTGCAGTATTTTATGAAAATGGATTAGGAGGTATATTTTTTGAGTAATTAAAATTTTGAATACAATTTTGTACGCCAATTACAAATATTCATATAATCAGGTTTTCAATATTTTTTAGGCCTTCGGATGGATCCTTTCTATGCTATTGAACTTTATCAGAAAGTTGCAGATAAGGATTCTGATGCTGCTTACAACTTAAAGAGACTTAAGAACCTCTATGGGCAAAATTCACTTGAAGGTAATTATTACTAAAGGTGTAGAGAATTTGTTAGTGCAAAAATAATTATTTTCAGAGTTATGTAAGTAAAAGATAGCTTTTAATTACAATTTTAAACTTCAGATTATTTTTAATAGTTGCTTTAGTAATGATTTGGAGCAAAAGTCTTATTCTCAATAAGCCGACAGGGAAAAATAGATGTTAATATATATTGTAACGTTTTCCACGTTTTTTTAGATCTGGTAGACCTTCTTTTACTCACTGTAAATTTAGTAAAAGTTAATCAAGCTATGAATACAGAAAATATAAATATTTAGTTCATATTTCTATAAAAACATAGCTATATTTTCTGATTAACTGGCCTACCAATTATTTTGACTTACGCTAACGGCTGAATCAGCTTTTTGTTTATTTTAATAAGGCGCCAGGATTCATACAAGAATACGCTGAAATCCATCCGCATCGCTCATTGTAAATAAAAAGAAAATGGTTTTAAAAGAAAACTGGGTCATATTTTACTGTAACTATAGTTATTTTCTAGATATTATTCCTGGAGCTTAGTCAACAAATATTGGCAAAGGTAAATTATACTTTCAAATCTTAATATACTAATATTAATAAATTTAATAATAAATAGCAATAACGTACAAGGAAAAGTTGGTATTAGAAATAAATATTTTATTCTAACAAATTATAATGTTTAAGGAGAAATTACTAATTAATTAAAGCACTCATACTAATTCAGATATAATTCAATTAATTAAACAGTTAAACAATTAAAGTTCTTAGGTAAACAAATTTCTTCTTAAATAATAAATTTAATGTCTCTATCAGGATCCTATTATAAGATTATTGAAAAGTGTTTTGCAAATGCTTCATTTTGTCACAATCAGGAATATTTAATCTTAACTTACCAGTAAGTTTAGCGAGTTCACGAAGATTGTAGATTACTATGCATAGTTTTTTTTGTGGGAGAATGAGTTCGGCCATCGTTTGTAAGTTGATCTCGGTCTATCCTAATGGTTGGTCACGAAAGCTTTTCTGGTGTCCGTCTTCAGGAACGATGTCAGCAAAGCCTCGGCCCATTCCGACATGCAGAATTATTTCGGTGTAGAGTGGTCCTGGATATATTTTTGTTATCCATGACCAACCAGAGGAAAAACAGACAAGACAAGACACTGATCAAACTGGTCTCTTCCTTTGCTATATTCGAGGTCCAGTTTCAGACTTCTGCGCATACCTTTTGTTTTTGTCAAAAATACACGTTGATAATCCTGTACATTCTTTTATATTTTTTCAGTTTACAAAGTCTTCATTTTTTAGCATAATTCTGCCATCTTTAATTAGCTAAAAGATTTTTCTTTGGCTTATCTGGATTAGTAATTTATGTGTCTTGTTCTTTCCAATTTTTACTTTTATTTTTAATTAGATAAAAAAAAAATATGAATGAAAAATTTAACTTTCATTAATACGTTTTAAAAAAAATAAATTACACAAACCAAAAAAATTTAATTACGTCTTTTTAACAAGAGTTGCTAAATTTATTATTTTTTTCTTAGCTTTTAAATATCTTACTGAATGCCAATATATTTGTACCATATATAAATAAACGGTACAATATCATATATTAAATTACTTTTATGAAAATACTTTATTATACAGGTACTATTTAAATGAAAGCTTGAACAAGAGAGTTATCATTGTAACATTTTTGAACTTGGTTATTTTGTGAATAGATTTATATATCCATTCACCGAGCAAATAATTCTAAATACATTAGTAAAATAATTAACAAGCAAGATTCCTAATGGAATCTATGGAATCTTTCTTATGAATTATTTTGGTAATATATTTAGACTTGTTTGTTTCGTGAACGGGTTTACATTCTTATTATTACATATTTGATAAGTTATAAAATTATTTTTGTGCTCATTAAAACCTTTAGAATATATATGTGAAATTACTTTATTATACAGACATGACAAGCTGCTTATTGAAAGGAAGCTGTTTTGGCAGTTAGCGTAATTAATACAAAATTAACATTGCATTTGAGTAAATTTGACATTTTTCAAATTATAATTATAATATGGGATCTAACTTCTAAAAAAAAAAAATCTGTGAATGTCATGAATTGGTTAAAATATATTTTATTATAAGATTTTTTCTTTTCAGTATTTTAAATAGTTTTTCTCAATCTAGTCTAACTGTTTTAAATAATTGATGTTAAAATTTGTAGATAAACAAGGGACAAAGAATAAAACTTATTGCAAATATTATTGCACAATTAGCTAAATTTATAAAACTGGCCTTTATTTGTCTGACATAATAGAATTTTTCAAGCTTGTTTCTTGAGTGTTTCTCTGGTATGTGGTGCTCATGAAGATTTTTGAGAATTCTATAATCGAGCATTGGTAGCCTTACAAGCAGTTGTCCCAGGTTAGCGGGTTCGCTTCCCGGCTGATGCTATGACCAATGGAAAAATAATAAAGTTTAAAATAGTACTGTTTTGGTCATATCATGAGCCATCTAATTTTGTGGAAAATGTTAGTAATTTGGAAAGTGAGTGAAGAAGACAACTAACAGTGAAATGGATGAGTTTTCATCATAATTATAAAAAACAAATAAATGTTAAGACATTCTGAAACAGAATAATCATCCACAATTAATAATAATTTGGTAGTGCCTAATAATAATAATTAGTAACAATTTTTTTAAAAAATGCTACTCACTTTTTTTACTTGAATAACAAACTTTTTTTGTTTAATTTATCTTTAAAAAAATAGTAGTAGTTTAAAAATGAATACATCACTAAAATAGTGAGTGATCTACTGATTGGATGAGTGTTAAAAAAATAAAAGCCATGTAAATACAACCCACGATAAACTAATACATTTATGTACTATTGCAAATATTTAGAGATTTTATTTTCTGAACTTCAATTTGTAGGTATTGCTATTTATTCTTCATATGATCCCTGAGAATAATTGTGTAATGAGAAACTTTGAAAAAATACTATTCGAAGTATTTCACTCGTTTTTGAGTTTGAATAGCTATTGAAAAATTATCTAAGGTAAAAGTATCCATGGGTTCAGCACTCATAGGAGTATGACATCCACTAGCAGTGAATATTTTTTTAATTTTATAATCTGTTCGTAAAGACTCTTTCTGTCCAACCTAGTTTTATATGGAAGTTTTATTCTTTAACTAAGTACTTACTAACTACTATTACATGGCTATATGTTTTCTATCTGGAAAAAAAAAAACCTAATTCTTTTTATAATTGAAAATATTTCAAAGTTTACATGGCTAACTTCAATTCTTATGTCATAGTATAGCGCTAATCATTATGCCACAGTTTTTTTTTAAGTTGTCCACAGTTCTGTAAATATCCACAATATTAATGACTGCTTATTTTGGAAGCAATTGCTTTGTGGTCATTTAATTAAAAGTCAAATATGATTAGTCTGTCAGCCGTTAATGAGTGTAGCTGATATGGAATCTCACATGGTTTTTAATGTCGTAGATTTTAAAATTTGACGAGATCTAGAAAACAAACTTTTAATCTCAGTTGATATTTCTTATTGTTGGTTTTTGAGGAATTTTGTTTTACCTTCCCAAATACATGCCTTCCCAATATTTTTAAAATTCATTCAGAAGTGTATATTTTGTTAATTTATTAAAAAGAAAAAGCATCATTCTTGTACATTATAATCTAAAATCAGCAAGAGAACAATTATGTCAATAGGGACATAAAACCATCCAATGACCAATAATGCAATTAAAACAAACAATAATAATATAAATAATTAAAACAAATCAAAACCCTCATATATAAATTCAATAATTACAAAACAATTGATTATATCATAATATGTTAATTAAACAATGTTACATTCATTTTTATACAATGATATATATCAACTTATATAATTTCCATTCATTATTAATCAACCAATTATTAACAAAAAAATTTCTTAGAGAATCTTATAAATATTCATACAATTA
This sequence comes from Epiperipatus broadwayi, assembly GCA_028023455.1. NCBI lineage: Eukaryota > Metazoa > Onychophora > Udeonychophora > Euonychophora > Peripatidae > Epiperipatus > Epiperipatus broadwayi. The sequence goes on along the minus strand of JAQFVV010002624.1, from coordinate 171 downwards.
ATCAAATTATTTTTAATATAATGTTTTATATATTTGCCTTCTTTTTGGATCTTTGATGAAATTTAAATATTTAATACTTTTTGTAGTATCTATTCTATGGCATATTTCAAGTAATGAATATAAAATGCAGACCTATCATCTCTTCTTTTAATAGCATTTATTTATGTTCTT
>JAQFVV010002623.1:0-12468 GCA_028023455.1 Epiperipatus broadwayi | reverse complement strand
ATTCTTCATTTAATTTAATAGTATTATTCTATCTGAACATTATCTCTACTTAAGGAAGTAAATTCACATCACACCTTAGGATGGAAATAAAGAAGCTACGATTAATCAATGGATAATGAAAATGGACAGACTTTTATCTAGGGTATGATTTTTTTTTATAAATATGTGTGCATATTATTTTTTTTATATTTTAAAAGGATGATTTGTATTTTATTTAAATCATATTTAGGTGTAATAGAATTTAGGCAATGAAATGCTTGGAGAGATTTCTTTACTAATTATTTGAACTCTTGTCTGAGTATGTTTTTTTTAAAATATACAATTTTATTTTTGTATGTATAAAATTTAGTTTAAAACATAGACAGACAAGAGGTTTAAATATATCATTTTATTTCATATTTATTTATCGATTATTATTTTAATGAACAAATAGGGTTCAATCTCATTCAATTGCATATATTTGGTATCTGTTGTTTAAAATTTTTTATTAAAATATTCAAATCTTTCCATTCATTCATTTTTTTAATGTACGTGTCATCATTGTTTTCGCAACATAGTTTAGAATTACCCACAGAAATTTTATCTTTTTTTTTATTAATTCAATCAATCAGAAATATTGATTAATTTCCTATTGTATTTTGTTATTAATTTTACCAATTTTTTTTATATAATCCAATAAATTGAGTTGATTTAAATGCAATGACTCTGTTAATTATTTTATTTGGATTGTGCAAGATGATTTTGCTATTTAAATTTCGGTTCAAGATTCAAATTCAGCTTAGTAAGTGAACTAGAATATAAAATATATGTTTTGTATATTATAAATTTTTTTATTTTATTTACGTATAAACTTTATATTTATTTCTCCATTCGAGTATTAGCTTACATATATTTTAGTTAATATTACAGGTAAATATCATTAGCTTAGAGTTGATTATTTCTTTGCTTGTCTAACCCCATAAATCTAAATATAAATAGATCGTATTATATCATTGGTTTAGAATAACTTGTCTTAAATATTTTTAAAAAAATTCTCTAAAATGAAGAGTAAAATTTCATTGATTGGTTTAATTGAATACTATCTTTGAATTGGAATAAATGTCAATTATAATCATATAGTTTAATTGTTACCAAAACCAATTTCATATTCCTTTATTTGAAGGGTTCAAATAAATAATATTAATATTCAATGGAAACTTAATATATCTTTTATATCATGTGATTGGGCATTGTAGAATTAGAAATTAGCTAATAGATATGTTGATAATAAATTCTCATGGAGTATTCTATTTTAAAATATAAACTAAGTATCGCTTTATTGGAAGATATGAATAAATTATTTATACATTACGTTATAGCTTCTTATTAAACTAGACGTAGATTAATTTGTTTAAACATTTAAAGGAGTGCATAAGTTTTCAAAGTGTTTTCCAAAATGATATAATGTACCGGTATAAATCCACCACGCTTACTCATACACAGTACCCGAGTTCAAACCCAGCCCACGTTTAAGAATAAATTCCCAAAACGCCAACTGAATTCAAACCCAAACCCCGGCATGACCAACCGATGATGACTTTACACCAGCACAGGGTTATCCCTTTTCTAGCTCAGCTTAGAACATGGACAAAATTCTTACAGTTAATGATATATAGATTTATTAGACTATAGATATTGGAACGGTCATTTATGTGACGTATATATTTAAGTTGCCAATACAGACAGTAAGTGGCTAAATAGACTTAGAGAGTAATAAGGTGGAGGACACAAAAATTTAGATTAAATAAAATGTTTAATGAACAAAATATAAAGCATATAAATATAGTGTTAAATAAGACAAATAGAAAGCGGATAAATATAGTATTCAACATGAAAATACAAAGCATATAAATATAATGTTAACAGTACGGTAAGACTTCCATGAATCCTCTTGTATTTGCCTACTAGTCTTTAGTAAACGTTTTATTTAATGAACAAACTCATGCCAATAGCTGTGTGATTGAAGGATTGACGGGTGGTTAGAAGAATCAGAGTATTAGAGCACTGGAAAAATATTTATCTAAAGATTTTTATTAACTTATTTTATTAGAATAGGCTCGAGCCGGAACGTAGACGAACAGTGGAGGTGGTTTTATATAAATACGACATAAGAGATAGATGTGCTGGTGGTTTTATATAAATACGACATGGAAGATAGATGAACTGGTGGTTGCCTGGATTCAAGAGCCCTACAGTAATCAATTGCGGTGCATTAACGGAATACCGGGCGGCTTGTTCTTTGACAAGGCTTAATGCCCCCAAGTAGCTCCGGGACACGACAACCAGCCGGGATCATTTCGAACCCCGGTGATCCAAGAGATTACCGGGAAAGAAAAACTGCTTTCATTCCCCAATGGTAGAATGGCGAGACGCTAACTTCAGCGAAGGGAAGGCATTGCCACAGACGTGAAGGACGAATACTTGAAGCGGATTTTTTTAAAAGAAATTATATAAAACCTGGAAACTATTTGTCTGTTTCTACGCCACAGGCTGAGACCCTTATCCCAATAAAAACATAGCGAAATTAACTGACGGTGAGAACAAAGATTAGTTAAATTTACTCTGAAACTCTAACCCTCCGGGTTAACAGGCGGTAGCGATAGTCAAATTATCCAGTGAATTATTTCTCATATTATACATAACATTAATGAACACTTTGAAACTATTATATATATTTAATATTGAAACTTAGATTGTAATTTTATAACAACTTAACATAGAATAATAAAGTGATTTAACATTTACTAACTCGGAATGTGAAAGAATATTTAATTCAGAAAGTGGGATTACTTTTAAAATAACTTGATCGTTATAGTACACTAGTTTACTATTGGCATCGTTTGTTTATGGAATAAGCAATACACAAAACAATATAAATGCATTCATTTAAATGATTATTACGATTAATTACAAATGTTATAAATTATTTCTAAAGACTAGAGCAGAGGGTTAAAAAGAAAAGAAAATTTACTGACAGGTTAAATAATAGCATTATAAATGATATAAAGACTTACATATGATTCACTTGATTAATAATATTAAGCACGGAAGAAAATTAAAGTTCGTGTAACAAAGTTCTCTTCTTCTTCATCCAGCTTGACTTGTAACGTAGGCGCGCATTTTTGAAAGTTATTTGTAAGGCATAGTAAATTTTGAGATTGGAAGTTGGAAATTCTGAAGTATATGAAACATGATCAAACAGCGGCACGAGGATCCATATTGGCAGGCAGAGATCAGCTCCTGGCAATTAGCCCATGAACATGGCGATTCACTGGTAAACTTCTTAATAAGATATTTGAATTATTATTAACTGCTGTGTTGTCTCGAGACTACCTCTCTCAAACACGACCAAAGTTAGAATGTAAGTTTTTTCTAGAATTTGCCACTGCTGACCTTTCCGACTTGTTTTTGTTTTAGGCTCCGCCTACTTTCTCTAGCCTTTAGCGATGCAGCTTGACCAACAATCAATTATCTGTTTTTAGCAATCTTTTAATTTAATATCCTATTTTTAAATCGATACAGTAATTACATATCAAAATTCCTTACTAATTTTGACTACAACTTAATTGCTCTGAACATTTGTGCAATTAGATTTTAATTAAAAACACTGATCAAAGGAATGTGATTTTTGATCAGTATTTTTAAATGACTTTATACAATTTTAAAACTAAAATTTAAAACAAATACGCCCGCACTGAAACTTTAAATTAAATGATATAAATTCACAAACCACGCACACACAAATATTATTTCGTGGTCTGTGACATTTATATACGGGATCTTTACATATTTATTTATAACTATAAAATACATAACTAATTTTTATTATAAATTAAAATAGACAAAATCCCACTGCGGGCGAACAGTGGTTTGAATTACCGTACATAAAACACCTGAAACGAAGATCGGTTCTCCGATCTGTCTGTTTCATTTCTTGTCACTTTATAAAAAAAAACAACAAAAAAAAATGATTGTACATAATTTCTGATTAACATTTTTTTCATCCATTTTTTTCACATAATTGATTTTTTTTTTTTTTTTTATTGATTTGACCTTGGAGAACAGTCTGGGTGAGGGTTTGAACTTAACATTTATAAAGGTGGGTATATTGCCGTAATTCCTTTTCTCGTCATCATGTGCATGTCATAGTGGTCATTTTCCGGGTTCTCATTTTGTCTATCTTTACCTTCTCCCTGGATCGGGAGGTATATAAGGGTTATAGGTATGTCTTTTTTGCTTTCTTACTAAAATAGCAAAAACGGTCACAATATTGTGCTTTGGTATATTATTATATTGTTCATTATTAAAAGTATCTTGCTTTAAAAGAATTTCTCTAACTTTTTGTGATCTAATGGCATCCATTATAACATATTCACTTTGGGAGTTGAGAAGTTTTTCTCCATTTTTTATGAAACTATTTTTTTTAACATATGTCCATGCTTTAAAACAAAGTTTATTATTTCTGTTTAATGAGTTCAGCTCCTCATCAATTTTGTTCTGATCATATTTCATAAACAAATAATTATAGGTTTTATTAAAATGGGCAGCATTGTACACAACTAAAGATCTGTCCACTTTCTTCGTTTTCATATCAAGAGGCCATTCAGCATCATTTTTAAACTTTAACTTTGATGTCTTCATTAATCCACTTTTCCACAGAACATCTTTATAATTATTATGAAAATATAACTTCTCATTAATTATGATTTCAGAAGATTCATCCATAACAGTATGTATTGTTCTATTAATATTTTTCATCATCGATACAGCCACTCCATTAGATGGTGGTAAACTGATATAATCACTTTGAGATGGGCTGGCTTGCAACAAATTTGAAACCACCATTTCCTCAGTACTTTCTTCATTCTTGGCTAAATCTGCTAGAGTAAAACTTTGGCTCTGAGTAATATCTGTCAAATCTAATTCTTTACATTTTTGTTGAGTAGAGTTGGCATTTGTATTCACTAATCCAATCTCATGAGGTTCCAACCTTATTTTAGTTGGTTGAGGTTCTGTGTTCTCTGCTCCACTCCTCGCACTAATAATTTCTTTACCTTCCCTAACTGTTTTATCGTCCGACCCCATATACCATTCTTCAATCTGTACCATACGCGACGCTCTTCCGATCTCATGATCTTTCTGTCCTCTCTCCCCTCTCTGAGGATCGCGTTAAACTTCGCATCGCGATCGTGCTCCCTCTGTTTGTTTCCTTCTCTTTCTGCCATTTCTGCTTCGTTTTTACTGATAAATGTCTTCAACATAAAAATTCGCTTTGTACAACGCTTTGATTTTTTTATATATATCATAAAAGGTACTGATCCCTGCTCCTAGTGCCAAATCCTCCTCCGCTGCTGATGCTGTTTGTGTGGCTTACTTCCTTTCTCTCTTTCTTCCTTCGCCTACGTTCAGTCTGGTTTTTGTTATCTACGTTTTTTTCTTTATTTAGGAATATCATATGACATGTCTAAAATCATTACTAAAAATATACAGGGAAAAAAAACTTTCTTTCACCCAGTTCGCACTGTTCTCCTCAGTCCTATAATACATACATTTTCATAATGGGTACATAACATAGTATTTTTTTTTTGTATTTCTGTCAGTAATTCTCTCTTTTTATATATGCCACCCTACTCTCTTTTAAAACAACACTCGCCACTGCTGTATGGACAAACATGTTTGCTGACAAATTTATTTGATAGGCGCCAGCCAGCAACATGTGACCAATAGATAATTTAATCTACTGATCCCCAAATATATACTTTTATATGACCTAATAATTTTTGATTTAAGATTTATATAGGCAAAAAAAATTTAATACTGACTCCGGTAAGGTTTTTTTTTATATTACAACATACCTATATATGCACACACGTTTTTATTTTTAAAACACAAGAATAATCCTACTTCTTTCTTCTTTTTTCAAAAAAAATATTTTTCACAACAAACGAAAATATATATATATGCGTACACTTTTTTATTTTTCAGAACTGGACTTAATTCTACTTCTTTATTTTTTCATTTGATTTAAACGACAAGAATGAACTCGCAAAAACATTATGGAATACTCATTTATTTTAATTAATTACACGCACGAATTGCTTCTGCTCTCTTTTCAAAAAAAAAATCTTCACTCTGACTTAACAATATTTGAAAGGATTATATACTGAACCTTTGTGTGAGGGAAAAAAAAATTTTATACATTTGTTTTATTACTATAGTTTTCACTTGCGCATTTTAATACGCCAAATACGTATCGATATTATGACAAACGACACAAAAAAAATTGAATATTTTTATCATTAAACTGTTTCCTTCCGTTCACTCTGCAGGGTGTGGGAGATTTCTTCCATCGAAGCACCACGGAGGGCGACCAAAAATATAATAACTGTACCGGTATAAATCCACCACGCTTACTCATACACAGTACCCGAGTTCAAACCCAGCCCACGTTTAAGAATAAATTCCCAAAACGCCAACTGAATTCAAACCCAAACCCCGGCATGACCAACCGATGATGACTTTACACCAGCACAGGGTTATCCCTTTTCTAGCTCAGCTTAGAACATGGACAAAATTCTTACAGTTAATGATATATAGATTTATTAGACTATAGATATTGGAACGGTCATTTATGTGACGTATATATTTAAGTCGGAAGAGCGTCAGTAAGTAGGGAAATAGACTGAGAGAGTAATAAGGTGGAGGACACAAAAATTTAGATTAACTAAAGTGTTTAATGAACAAAATATAAAGCATATAAATATAGTGTTAAATAAGACAAATAGAAAGCGGATAAATATAGTATTCAACATGAAAATACAAAGCATATAAATATAATGTTAACAGTACGGTAAGACTTCATGAATCCTCTTGTATTTGCCTACTAGTCTTTAGTAAACGTTTTATTTAATGAACAAACTCATGCCAATAGCTGTGTGATTGAAGGATTGACGGGTGGTTAGAAGAATCAGAGTATTAGAGCACTGGAAAAATATTTATCTAAAGATTTTTATTAACTTATTTTATTAGAATAGGCTCGAGCCGGAACGTAGACGAACAGTGGAGGTGGTTTTATATAAATACGACATAAGAGATAGATGTGCTGGTGGTTTTATATAAATACGACATGGAAGATAGATGAACTGGTGGTTGCCTGGATTCAAGAGCCCTACAGTAATCAATTGCGGTGCATTAACGGAATACCGGGCGCTTGTTCTTTGACAAGGCTTAATGCCCCCAAGTAGCTCAGGGAATACGACAAACAGCCGGGATCATTTCGGTCCCCGGTGATCCAAGAGATTACCGGGAAAGAAACTGCTTTCATTCCCCAATGGTAGAATGGCGAGACGCTAACTTCAGCGAAGGAAGGCATTGCCACAGACGTGAAGGACGAATACTTGAAGCGGATTTTTTAAAAGAAATTATATAAAACCTGGAAACTATTTGTCTGTTTCTACGCCACAGGCTGAGACCCTTATCCCAATAAAAACATGGCGAAATTAATGACGGTGAGAACAAAGATTAGTTAAATTTACTCACAAAACTCCTAACCCTCCGAAGTTAACAGGCGGTAGCGATAGTCAAATTATCCAGTGAATTATTTCTCATATTATACATAACATTAATGAACAATTTTGAAACTATTATATATATTTAATATTGAAACTTAGATTGGTAATTTTACTAACTAACTTAACATAGAATGAATAAAGTGATTTGAACATTTACTAACTCGGAATGTAAATGTAATATTTAATTCAGAAAGTGGGATTACTTTTAAAATAACTGGATCGTTATAGTACACTAGTTTACTATTGGCATCGTTTGTTTATGGAATAAGCAATACACAAAAATAATATTAAATGCATTCAGTTTAAATGATTATTACGATTAATTACAAATGTTATAAATTATTTCTAAAAGACTAGAGCAGAGGGTGCTAAAAGAAAAGAAAATTTACTGCAGGTTAAATAATAGCATTATAAATGATATAAGAGAATTACATAGTGATAATCTCACTTGATTAACACATATTAAGCACGGGTAGCAAATTAAAGTTCGTTGTAACCAAGTTCTCTTCTTCTTCATCCAGCTTGACTTGTAACGTAGTCGCGCATTTTTGAGAAGTTATTTGTAGAGGCATAGTAAATTTAGATTGTGGAGATTCTGAAGTATATGAAACATGATCAAACAGTGGCACGAGGATCCCATATTGTCAGGCAGAGATCGGCCTCCTGCTTAGGAATTAGCCCAAGTTGAACATGGCGATTCACTGGTAAACTTCTTTAATAAGATATTTGAATTATTATTAACTGCTGTGTTGTCTTTGAGGACTACCTCCTCTCAAACACCAACCAAAGTTAGAATGTAAGTTTTTTCTCAGAATTTGCCACTGCTGACCTTTCCGACTTGTTTTTGTTTTTGAAGGGTCAACTACTTTCTCTAGCCTTTAGCCATGCAGCTTAACCAACAACTCAATTACCTGTTTTTAGCCATCTTTTATTCTGATATCCTATTCTTTAAATCGATACAGGTGAATACATATCAAATTCTTACTAATTTTGACTACAACCTAATGTTCTCCCGAACATTTGTGCAATTAGATTTTAATCAAAACACTGATCGCAGGAATGTGATTTTTAATCAGTATTTTTAAATGACTTTACACTGAATTTTAAAACTAAAATTTAAAACAACATACGCCAGTACTGAAACTTTAAATTAAATGATATAAATTCACAACCATACAAGCTTACAAATATTATTTCAGTGGTCTGTGACATTTATATACGGGATCTTTGCATCTTTATTTACGACTATAAAAGTACATAACTAATTTTTATTATAAATTAAAAATAGACAAAATCCCACTGTGGGCGAACAGTGGTTTGAATTACCGTACATAAAACACCTGAAACGAAGATCGGTTCTCCGATCTGTCTGTTTCAATAAAAACTAGTTGATTTCAATAGAATATTGTTAATTAAATATTAAAGTAGAAATAATTATGTATCGCCTTATTGAAAGATATGAATGAAATGTTTATACTTTCTATTTAGCATTTTATTAAACTAGATATACATTTGAGTCAAATATGTATTTTGTAGTTCAACTTGTGTAAAATAGGGTTTCCTTATATTTAAAAATGTATTGTGAAATGCAATTATAAATTCTTTGAAGCTCATCTGTTTTCATATAGATAAATGCAGCATCATTAAATATTAAAGTGATTTAAATTATTACAATAACAATAGATTAATAAAAATAACTAAATACGTGCTTTCACACTTCCAACATAATGCTATTACAAGCAAATTGAAAATTAAATTTAATAGGCTTGCTTTATCTACTGATTTGATTTTCATTTAAATTGTTAATCAAATAGTTAGCTTAATCATATTATTGTTTGAGGTAAGTATATACCGTTTCCACTTCTCATTGGAGGCTTACTTTTGTAATTGTGATGGGTTTGTTATGTCTGGAGCAGATAATCTATAAATTTATTCTTTAATTTTGCATATAAGCTTAAACAAATTAGGCTTTGTAGAGATTATTAGTGCTTAAAGAGGGCTTCTATATAAACTAAGGCTAGACCCGGAAGTTTGAGCTAGATTAGATTAAATTAGATTTTAGATTTTTGATCAGATCAGATTGATCATCTCCCTCCCCATCATCAGCATTGACGGATTTAAGCAGTTACAATATATATATATATATATATATATATATATATATATATATATATATATATATATATATATATATATATATATATATATATATATATATATACAATCCACTTAAATTAAAACTACAATTTTTTTTTTAAATGCCTATATAAAATTGAAGATTAATAAGAATATATTTATCAGATAATAATATTACATTCAAAAAATTAAAATTTAAATTGATAAATGCTTATTCTATTGATACAGTGAGATTGAAATTTATTAATACTATACTTAAGTCATATTTAAAGAAAGTGTTTGATAGGAAGTTATATCTATCTCTTTATCCATCCACTGCAATTATGCCAAGGATTTTTGGAAATTTAAAAGTGCATAAAGAAGGAGTACCTATTAGACTGATGTTGAATTTGGGAGGATGTATGTATTATCATGCAGCAGTTTTTGTTGGAAAGTTTTTGCAAGATGAATTGGGTTTTGGTGATTAAACAATTGGATCTTTCATTTGATTTAGTTAAAAGATTGATAATATTGTTTTGGATAATGATGATAAATTATTTACATCGGATATTACAGAGTTATATGGTTCAATAAAAAGAAAGGAGTCTATTAATATTATTGATCAAGTTTTATATAAAAAAGGAGTGTGCAAGTTTTATCATATGTTTGTGAAGGATTTGTTATTATTTATTAATCAGAATTTGACAGCTACATTTGAAGATCGGTTATATATAATGGATGAAGGGTTGGCCTATGGTTTTGCCTGTTTCAGCAATTATAAGTAGTTAGGGATTGTCATATTATGAAGGGATGATTTTAAAAGAATATTTTATGATCGGTGTTAAAAGTTATTTTAGGTATGTGGATGATGGACTTATTGTAGGATCAAATATGATAGTGCAAAAACTGTTTATTAAATTAAATGATATTGCCGTGTTAATGTGGACCGTTACTTCTGAAGATAGTGAAAGGAGTATAAAATATCTTGATTTGATTTTATAGAGAGAAGGTAATAAAATTAATAATAAAATGGTGTTGAAACCATTATCAATTAGAGGAGTTGTTCTTCCAAATTCAAATGTTCCACTTACCTATAAATTGGCTGGTTTTAGAACATTTCTTTTTAGAAATGATGTTTTGTGTAAATTTCAGAGTGATAAAATGATTAATATTGAAAGATATGTGAATGATTTATTGGGTGTGGGATATAGTAGGACAAATATTTTATGTGCACTATATAGGTTTAGAAATAGATGGAGAAGAGATAATATGGAAAAGAAAAGATGGATAAAATTGCCTTATGTAATTGATATTGTGTGTAGTAAGATCACGTGATTGGTATCTGCTGATTTTAATGTTGCATTTAAAGTGGGTGCAAATACTGGAAGATTGGTTATTAATGGTAAATATTCTATTGATAAAAGCAACAAAGGTAATATTATATATAAAGTGGTATGTCATTGTGGATATAATTACATCGGGGAGACTAAATGTGCATTGAAAAAGAGGATTAGGGAGCATGAATTATTATATAATAAGTTGCATTATTCTGCAGATAGATATAAATCTGTTTTTGCAGAACATGCAGTAATTTGTAATGGAGAATTCTGTTTTGATACAGTTATTATTTTGCATATGGAAAATGATTTGAAGAAAAGAAAAATTAAGGAGTCATATTTTATAAATAGTATGAATAATGTATTGAATAAAGAGTGTAATTGTGTTAATATTCACAATTTATGGAAAGTAGGTAATTCACTTGGGAGCCTTACTGGTGTGAGAGTTTAATAATATTTAAATATTAATGTATTGCTACTTAAGATGGTGGAATACACCGAAGCTGGCTATAGCAAAGGATATTAATCTTCAATTTTATATAGGCATTTTTTAAAAATTTGAAGTTTTATTCTAGTGGATTGTTTTATTATACTTATATTATATGATATATATATATATATATATATATATATATATATAGACAATAGATGGCGTCCTACCAAAAACATCATCAAAGCATTGTTTTTTGTTTATACAAACACTCAGAGTAAGCATTCACTATCTCTAACTTTAATTTCCACCTTCAGATCATGATTTCAAGTTTATTTTCATCATCAGCGAAGGATGAATAAAGAAAATAGATCTAAACATCAAACTTTGAGCTTTATGAAATTGTTTTCATTCAGCCAAAACAAGAATCTTTTAAATATGTAATGTCTTCAAAATCAGCAGTGCAAGCTTGTTGAGCTACATGGGTCTAATCTCAGTTCAACATCATCACATAGTAGAAGCCTCTGCAATATATATTATTGCAAGAAAGACTTCAAAAAACAAAGCTCAGTGAAAAATAAAAAACATGAAAGCCAAAACTAGTAATGCTTGTATTTATGACAATAGATGGCATTCTTAACAAAACCACCTGCTTGCAGTGGCTGTTTTTCATAGTCGCATTTTTGAGGTCTTTTCTTGCAATGATATATATTGCAAAGGCTTCTACTATGTTGTGATGCTCAACTGAGATCAGACCCATGTAGCTATCTGGCTTGCTATGCTGAGTTTGAAGACATTACGTGTCTAAAAGATTCACGCTTGCAAGCTGAATAGAAACTGTTTCATAAATGCTCAGAGTTTGTGTTTAGATCTATTTTCTTATTCCTGTCCTTCACTGATGATAGCAAATAGCTTGAAATCATGATCTGAAGGTGGAAATTAAAGTTAGGAGATAGTGAATGCTTGCTCTGACATT
>JAQFVV010002622.1:0-22016 GCA_028023455.1 Epiperipatus broadwayi | reverse complement strand
TCAAGTTTAACATATAACAATTTAAAGTAATCATTTTGGTGTATTTGAATTTTTAGACAATTGTTAGATTTTTTTTTAAAAAAAAGATAAACTAATTACTTATTTATATTCTATTTCATTTAAATATCTGAAAGTTCTAACCAATACTATCTGAATAGTTTTCTTCTTAACCAGATTTCCTACGCATTGAGAGTAATTTTGTTTCATCTTCAATTTCCTATAGGTTTTAAAGTTCACAGCTTCTCTTTAACAGGAGTTGAAAAAAGATTTAACTGAAGCCTTAAAAATATTTTTGCCGATCAGATCGGAAGAGCGTCATAGAAAATTACTAGATTTTAATTACACTCTTTTCTCATTTTAACTAACATTTTACTTTTGTATAGATATTTAAACTGAGAAGTAAAACTGAAAGGAAAATCCGCCGCACACACACGTGTGTTATATAATACTTTATTGATTATATATACATAAGCGTATACAGGTAAAAACCAATATGATTAGTGACTGGTCTCCTTCCATTCTGCCTGCAGCTCCATCTGTGAATCAATAAATGTATTATATAGAACTATAGTTTAGCTATTCACCATAAAAAAGTTAAGGTGTTAGCATGTCTAGATCCCTAATTACGACATGAAATGTGACATTTATATTTGTTATCTTAACTAATCACTGAACAACCCACTAACATTAAATTTTGTTTTAAATTTGGTAAAACTGTTATTGAAAGATTGGAAAAGATTTTAAATTACATGGCAATGAAGCTACATGTTGTGAGAATGTTTTCAAGTGGTTTGCAAGATTTCATGATAGCTGGGAAAACGTTGAAGATGATCCATAAAGCTATGAAACACATTGTTACATTTCACTCATAAATCATGATCTACTTATTCTAGTTTCTTAAAAGTTTAATGGTAAATGGTTAATTATATTGCTACATAACACATGCATTAATTGAAAGGTGATGCTTCAGGCAGCTTGGAGAGAGAATCAATCATCTTTTTGTTAGGACATGCCATATGTATATTATGTACATTAATTTTTATCTTTGCTTGTATTTGTAATTCAAATTTGCATTGGTTTGTTTGTCTACACAAGAAAGCAGTTTCTTTCCTCTTTATAATCTAATGCTGAGTACTCCCCTAATCTTAATAGTTAATTAACAATACCATAGATAAATTACAAAAGGATGCATGACAGATAGTATACAAGATCCCAAGCAGCAATCTCTGGCTGCATTGCTGTATGCTACAGAGAATCTAGAACTAATAACTAGATTAGCACAAAAGAAATATTTATATCGGTGCACTAAAAGTAACCCAAAATATGCCTGTGTTTTGAAACCATGAAAAACAATTTGGCCCTAGCTTTGATCTACAGACAGTCAATCTAGTGTGTATGGAACATGATGACAGGAAAAGAAAGGACAAAGAGGGATGATTCATTGCCTACCATAGAAATATAACAAATACTATAGAAAACAGCATCCAATTACTTAACAAATAGAATACTTAAATGAATTAATTTAAATAAAAATAGATCTATAATCACATAAAGCAGGAACAGTAATTAAGAGAACTACAATTATGGTGAACTTCACCAAAAGTGCACCTAGCTTTAGGTTATAAAGAATAAAGAAACCACTTTGTTATGCATATGAACAAATGTACACAAATTTGAATATCATAAACAGTCAATAGGTAATTAATTTAATTCATGATGCAACAGTCAAATTTTAATAAACTAATAGGATAACCACAATCTATTTTCAAAACAACATGTATAGATATCTTTGCCCCATAAGTGGGGCTGTTTGATTATTTTAAGATAAATTAAAGTCTCAACAACATTATAATCATATATCTGTCTATTTAAAGATCTTATATGAAAGTAAAGGCTGGAATCCCTTGAAATCCATCTCTTGTTTATTAAAATTGATAACAAATTGTGGATATTCTAGTATATGTTGTATATATAACTACAGAAAGATTAACCAATAGAGAGTTAGACCCTTAAGTGTACACCAATGCATTTATATTGCAGTGTCAGTTACTTTCTTGTCAAAAATAAAATTCCATAAAAAATAAATAGCTAATGACAACAATAATAGTTATTCTTTTTTATTGCATTGCCAAATGTATACCATATAATATTGTCCATGCACTTTACTACTGTTATACAATGCTTTATTTACTACCCTTTTTTAAAGTTAGCACTTGAGGCTAAGGAATATAAAGTTCTGAAGAGATTGCTGGGGCAATCAAAACTGTAAACTGTGAAAAAGGGTGGTAAATAAAGCATTGTGTAACAATAGTAAAGTGCATGAACAATTTATTATTATATGGTATGACAACAATAATAATTTTATTACTACACATATTACTATCAAAAGCAAACTAATATCAAGTAAATATGGTCATTATTAGCAGTAATGTAACACTGTGTTTTTACATAATTTTATTTTCCATGCAAGGAATATTTTCTCACCAAAATAAAAAAAAATGCATATATGTGTATATTAAATCCATGGTATTTTATTTATTAGTCTTTGTATAGTCTCTATCCTTACATGCTGATTACTTACTGTTGTTTTTTAAGACTAGAATCAATAGAGGTAACCATTCTTCTTCTTTGATATACATATTAGGATATCCCAATAAAAAGGTGATTGGTTCTCCATGTTTTTTGCAGTTCCATCTCCAAATCAACCCATGTTACTATGCATAGTTTAGCTATTCACCACAACAATTCTATGTCACTAATGCATCAAGATCACAAGTTACAACATAAAATGTAACAGGTATATTTCATATCTTCATCCACTGTCATCCATGCTCTCTTTGCCATCATAAAATCTTGAAAAAAACACTTAAAAATATTCTTGCAACTCATAGCTTCACTGCTATACACAATCTAAATCATTTTGTTTGCTTCAGTCACAGTTTTACCCAATTTATCACAGATTGAAATATAAAATACATTGTCACACTAATGCCTTAAAATTTTTGTGGGTGAGTAGCTAAACTATATGATTACATAATCCATCTGTTGATTTAGAGATGGCACTGCAGGTAGTCTCACTGGGACACACTGCTAATTTATATATATGCAATTTGTTTTTCATTAGAAGTCTAGGTTAGTGTCTGACAATTCTGAAATTAATTAAATAACTAAATAAACACTTACACGCATTTTGGTTAACGTCGGAATAGTTTAAACAGTCGGGTGGGAGCGAACTGACATATCTTCTGTGGTTTACGTACCATTTCGCGAACAAACAATGCAATTAAAGTTTTAAGATTGCACTTTGAAATAAAAATATATATATATAACTTTGTTATTCAACTTTGCTAACAATAATTACTAGTTATAGTTGTACTGGTTCACTATAACAGTTTTCCATAAAAGTTTTAATTAACTGCCTTTTGAAGCAATAGTGAAATGCCTACTTGGAATGTAATAGTAGAAATGCCTCTTAAGTAATAACAATGGAATGCCCCCTGAAAGTAGCAAGTACTGACTTTTATTAATGGCCTTAGATTGTTTTCCTTTATTTTCTATACTAAGCAAGCAAACGTTCCACTGAACCAAATGTGCATCATCGACTATGCTCAATGTTTGGAAGATAATTTCAAATGTTTGATGCATATCAGTTTCATTGCTGTTTGGTCTTTCTTTAAAGCTTTGAAATAAATATAAGATAGACAAAGTCAGAAACAACAAAAATATTCTAATTCAAATAATTCTTTTTGTACTTATTTCAGCAAAAACTTTTTATTATTAGTATTACAGTTTCGACTGTACCATGCAGTCTTATGCAGTCTTCATCAAATCTGATGAAGACTGGATGGTACAGTCAATAACAACAACAACAACAACAACAACAACAACAATAATAATAATAATAATAATAATAATAATAATAATAATAATAATAATAATAATAATAATAATAATAATAATAATAATAATAATAATAATAATAATAATAATAATAATAATAATAATAATAATAATAATAATAATAATAATAATAATAATAAAGTTTTTGCTGAAAAAAGTGTAAGAAGAATTATTTGAATTGCAATATTGTATATGAAGATGGCAGAAATGAAGAAAAGGAAGAAGAAAAGTGTTTAGAAGGATTATATATAGATATAAAAATAATGTCTTATAGTAGAGCAACTAGACATAAACTCAACTTCTTACTCAATGGAATTCAAGCTTATAAGTCTACTTGCAGAAACTACATCTTCTAAGCCCTATCTCTACATATTAACAAATCTTGTACTTAGCAGGTAAACTCATGTCATACTAAACATAAAAATCTCATCTCCCATTATACCATATAATTCCATTCCATAAGAGTCCGCTATAAGATAGATCATTTGAGAAGTTGACTTATCAACTGTATTATAGTTTCTTACTCAAGAACCAATATATAGTGAATAACATACGTCTGTGGACGATATAAAATTTTATATTTAAGAGAATAAACGTAAATTTCAATTCTGTATGTAATATATTTTTATATGCTACATTTTGAATAAATAACTAGTTAAATGTTAAAAGTTAAAAAATTTGTTTAATTAAAACACATTTTATAACCTTTACACTTTCATCACAAAAGAAAGTTATTCTTTTTTTTGTAAAGGGTAAAGATTTTTTTTCACTGGCTAGATGTCTTTGTATTACTAGTGTTAATTTCAAATGTCATAATATTAACTACACCTAACTATTCTAATGATTTGAAAATAGTTTTTGTAATCAAATATTTTAACATCTTCTTATAAACAGTTATATAAATATTAAAAAGGTGTCAAGCGTTGGTGGCCTAGCGGTTAGCATAGTTGCCTTCCAAGCAGCTTTGACATATAAAAAAATATTAAAAAGGTAATAATAATAAATTAAACACATGAATTAATAAACTAGAGATTAGTAAATCGCCATTTTTTATTCATATAATAGAATTATCCCTAAATAAAATAAAATTTATTTTTTACATAATTTAGAGATGTATCTTTTTTAAAAATTTGTCTATAGCCATATAAAACTGCATTAAAATAGTGAAATATTGTTAATAATGTAAAAAAACTGAATTTTATTTTATTTCTAAGATACGAATAAATAAAAAAACAATTAATAATAATGATTACGCAAATTTTTCAATGTTTTACTTTTAAGTGAATATTCGGCTCATAGAAATTCAGAAAGTTTAATATGTTCTGAATTTACCTTTAAATAATAAAAAAGGAGGGCATATGGCTTTATTGTGGGAGTTCATAAAAAGAGATCCTGGGGCTTACCATCGCAAATAGGACACTCTACCTACTGTACAACCTGCCGTACCTCTAGATGAAGGTTACTTTGTCGTCTCCCAATCAAAATTAAATAATTTTTTTTTTAAAAATTACTTTTATACATTTTAAAACAAATATTTTTATTTCAATATAATAATAAAGAAAGATAAATTTATGTACAGTATAGGAAATACTCAAATAATGAAACAGTGATATAAATGTATTACTTGATTAATTTAAAATAAAAGATATTATTTATACTGAAAAGCAAATTCTAACAAATAATACAAACGATTAATATCAGTTGTCTGGACTAGTCTATTATTTGAAGAAAAGGTGAGATATAACATACCCATAACATATCTTCATTATTAAAAGGAGGTTGCCTTGACAACCGTTTGAAATTGTTGATTGTTAATGATATTGGCATTGTCTAAGCGTTAACAGGTGAACTACATATATTTAAAAACAGAACTTGATAAATGTCTTTAAATAAACATCATGCATCAAAATGAACTTTTTTTAAGTTTTTCGTAGCAATTTCAGCGACTCACTCTTCCAAATCTAATTTTTAAGCAATAACATTTTCAAATGAAAGTATTGCTAATCCACTCAATCTACTTTGATTCATTATTTCTCTGAATAATTTAAATTAATTTTAATGTTTTACTTTACAGTTTTACAGGAAAGTGTTAGAAATATTGGCATGGCAGTTAACAAATTAAAATATATTTCAATTACGTTTTATTAATAATCATTTTTAACACTTCTTAAGGACCATTCCCCTGAATGCTAAAAGTTTGAATTATTTTTCATTGCTCATATAATTTCGTAACATCGCATCCAGATTTACTATAACGTGATAGTTTTGCTTCACGATAATACTTTAGTAATTGTAGAAATAAATCTCAATAAACCAATTTCGTATAAAAAATTTTAAATGTCACTATGACATTTTGAATTTTTTTAATTTACTTCTCAAAATTTTTTTTTTTTTTTTCATGTGTCATAGCATCGGCCGGAATGCGAACCCGCTACCCGGGACAAGCGCTTGTAAGGCGGCTGTGCTGACCTCTCGATCACCAACGCTTGACTTCTCAAAATTTTTATCTACTAAAATATTAAAGAATCTCAATTTTGTTTTTTTGGAGAGACAATTTATACGTTCGTCTGGATTTTCATTCTGAAATTGAGTTTTCCTCTTTCAATTTCTTGAAAACCTTTATGTTTCTTTTGGATTGTCTAAATCAGTGGTGTGAAACCTTTTTACACTTGCGACTTCCATACTCAGACTGAAATTTTATATGTGCCATTATATGTTATTACCATCCTATTATAAGCATATAAGGATAGTAATAATAAAAGTCATTTCACAACATAATATGATTTGATATAAAATCTTTAAAACAACTGCATATTAACAAAAAAATGTATAATAATACTTGGTTCTTAGTTGATCTAATTGCAATTAGAACTTTTTTTAGCCTGTTTTAGAAAATGTCTACATGCAAGAACATAGTACCATGTATCAATGTTTAGGAAAATACTAGCATGAAGAACAAAACTCTGAGAGTGAATGAGAGCAATATAAGTGGACATATGATGTTATGTTTATACATAGTGGATTGGAATATAATGAAGAGAGTGTTTCAACACAAAGTGGTTAGACACACAATAACAGGCTGAGGGGTTTATATGCATTTTTAAAAGTGTTTAGGTTTTTCTTTTTACAATTAAAAAATTATTATAGATGAGAACTTTCTCAAAATTTTCATGGCCCTGAACAGTTATCATTGTAATTCTTACTTACAAGATTAATGATGGAATGAATGCATTATAATTATAAATATGTTTTTAGGTAATGAATCCTTTCAGTTCTTGTTTAGAAGCTAGCTACTCCTGTCATATTCCCATATAATAAGATTTCTTTTTCCCCAACTTTTTGCTTACTTGTATTTGTTACAAAATCTTTAGTGTTATGCTAAGGCTGAGTCTTATCTTTGTGTCTTTATAATCTTTATCAAATATAACAAAAAGTTCCAAGAACTATGTGATGTGATACATTATGGCTTCTCCTTTTTCAGAGTCAAGAATCTCTCAGCAACTATGCCCAGAGAAACATGTTAGCTATCTTATCTTCCCTTTCCATTTCCCACCCTGTTTTTCCTATATTCTTCTCTATCCTACTCTATCCCATTTCCACAACATTATCTTTGTCCACTCCATGGCCTTTAAATCTAAATCCTCATTATCTTTATCCAAACCCAGCACAAAAATGAAGAACCCATTTTCTATATAATCACTTTTTTAATTTTCCCACAACTTCATTATTTGTACTCTTTCTGCTTGTAAGCATTTCCATTCAATTAATGTATGCTATTATTTTCATCCAACTTTCGGCCATCTATTGTAAGAATTGGTAATTAATCAATGGATAAAATTATCATCTTCAGATGGATCAGTTTCTAGATTTTTCTTAGTCAATGAAGACTAGAATTTGAATATTTTTTGATCATTTCAAATACATCAAATTGTCAGTATTAGCACACAGGTTAATATTTGACCCAAAGTGGCAAGTGATATTATACAAATGGATTTTCCAGGTGTTGCTGACCTCATTGTATTAGTATGGCAATTGAACCAGTGACCTTTAGATTCTGTAATATTGAATTTAAGACCGCACATTAATCAAGACAGACAAAAGTAACAGTCAATGAGGATCTTTCTGGTTTCTCCATTTTTTAAGGGCAAGATGAATGTGTGGTTTCCAAACATTATGAATTGTCACACTAGGATTGATTTATGGAGTTAATTGACTTATGGGATTACTTGATTTATGGAGTTACTTGATTTATGAAGTTATTTGACTTATGGAGTTACTTGATTTAATGGGATTACTTGCCTTATGGGGTTACTTGACTTATGGGGTTACTTGAATTATGACAATATTTGACTTTTGGGGTTGCTTAACTTATGGGGTTACTTATGGAGTTACTTGACATTATTATATAGGCAGTAATCCTTAAATTTTCTCATTTTTACTTTTTTTTCATTCTATCTAATATTCTTGTCTTTTTTCATTTGAAAATATGTTGCTTGGTACTTGCATGGTCTGTTACTTTAGAAACATCTGTTTTTCCCTTTAAATAATTGATCAGTGTTGTTATTTGTAGCTGTTGCTTGTTCAAACACTTCCATAGAAATGCATTTGATTATTAGCTATTTCTTATTAAGTTCTGAAATTATTATTTTTCATTTAGCCTTAAATATTAAAATAAAATTTTATTAAAAATGAAATGTATCTCTTATTTTTTATAAACTTATTAAACAGATTTCTGTCATTTTAAAACTATTTTTTCTATTAAACCACTAAACATCACATGATTACCATCTCATGCTAGCATATAACTGTTAGCCTCTGGCATCCATTGATTACTCTGGTTAGCACAAGGTGGCACTACTATATGGAGAGTTTTTGTCTATTTTTTCTATTCATGTCTATAATCTTATATCTCTAGAATCAGGATATTAATAATTTATGTACAGAGACAAAACTCTCCATACACAACTCTTCATACAGTAGTGCCACTCAGTGCAAACCAGAGTAATCAATGGATGCAAAAAGGTTTATGCATAAAATCCCTATCCAGTGCCTACT
The DNA here is from genome assembly GCA_028023455.1 of Epiperipatus broadwayi. Classification (NCBI taxonomy): domain Eukaryota; kingdom Metazoa; phylum Onychophora; class Udeonychophora; order Euonychophora; family Peripatidae; genus Epiperipatus; species Epiperipatus broadwayi. The sequence continues at coordinate 13,061 of JAQFVV010002622.1, read as the reverse complement.
TATCCTAACATCCTCAGACTAGTTTCTAGCTTTGACTCTCATCAGTAATGAGCATTGAATCTGAGAGTATGCTACTGTATGGATAGTTTTGCCTCAGTTTAAACAGCTTGTGTAAGCATAAAAATGGTGATCATGTGATGTTTAGTGGTTTAATATCAATACTGCCCAAGAGGATTATGGCAACTGTGACTATTAAAGAACTAAAGACACCAAAAAGTATGGATGCTGAACTGACTTCAGATCTATACAACTATACAAGCTAATGAGTTTGAATTTAAAACATTATTGGGTTTTCACTTTGGACTCAAAGCTTTATAGTTAGCTAATAAGCTAAAAGATGACTGCTGGAGTGTTGCATTGCATAGATAGTATTTTCAGATCCAAGACTCCTCACTGATGAAAGCCACAAGCTACAAACTAGTTCAGAGATATTGGATGAGTATGTATTAGATAGGGATTTTATGTGCAAACCTTCCTGCATCCATTGATTACTCCGGCTTGCACCGAGTGGTGCTACTGTATGGAGAGTTTTGCCTTTGTTTAAACAGCTGGTGTAAGCATAAAAAATGCTGATCATGTGATGTTTAGTGGTTTAAAGATTCTTATACTTGCAAAAAATGGAGTAAGTTTTCTAAATTTACTTGATTCAAGAAAAAGGTGCATTGGTCTGAGGATAGGGATGATTTCTAAATAGAGATTTTTTAAATGCTTTCTCTTGCGGCATTTATCTATAAAGCTTGTTAGACCTTGCACGATCTTTAGTTTTTATCTAGATGTCTACAAAATTCGGAAAAATATTTATTTAAAAAAATTATTTAATAATTAGGAAACGTACACATGATAGTTTATTATGAAATCGTAATTTAAATTGCTTTCAACCGTTATTATAACGTCTAATTCTTCGGCCGTTTAAAGAGGGAAATTACAGGGGAGATTTTTTCTCAGAAAACTGCATAACTGATTTGAAGCGAGCTGGAAAAGATTAACTTGGAGGTAAAAGCACAAATCAATTTGTTTTATTGCCTCCATAAAATTTCAGCAATATCTCAGACCAGAAAGCTATAAAAGTTCACAAAAGTAAGTTGAAAGTCAAAAATAATCATTTCATACAAATAATTAAATTCTAATCTTTAAAAGCGGGTAATATTTAAAACGTTTCTAATTTTTATTTAATCCTGCTTCATCGGTAATAGAGTCAGGATATACATAAATTTAATATAATTTTACCTTTTACAATCGCTATCCCCTAACTTGGACGAATCGATTACATTTCGTGATTTAAATCTCTTCAGGTTAGACACGCCTTAATTAATATATATATAAAACAGACACGAGAATTGACTACATTAATTTAAAAATATTACTATAAGTTATAATTATATTTCTACAAGTAAATAATAGTATAATGTAATAATTAATCTCCATATATACAAGAAGATTTGTAAAATAATAATAAAAAATCATGATTATCCATTTTAATCCATGATTACTTCTGTGACTCTCGGTTTACTACGATGAATCAAACTTATAGCGTTGCAGCAATGCAATTGTAGCTTACTTTCGACTTCAGATTATTAATATATATTTTATAAGTCCATGTACTAGCGCGAATGAGACGGTTTCCAAGTGCCTACTACTAGTTTGGCTTGACTATATAAATATAATCTTGTTGTCTGGTTAATAGTCTTTTTCAGTTTCCAAGGATGCTAATTAATATCAGTTTATTGTTCTTACAAACATCTGAATTAATTCAATTTCTTTGTTATATATTTATTTTTAGTTCTAACAAATGCATTATTTAATATTTATATTTCATCAGATATCCGATTAATTAATTCTTACAATAGTTTACAATTCTCTAGCAACTTTTAATTATCATTTATTAAATAAGTATTATTTTTCTTTATGTTTTCAGAAAAGTTCACGAGAATAGATTCAGGTTTTGGTGACCACTGTTACTTAGATGTTAACATCAGTCTCTGATCTCATTTAATTCTCACATTCTACAGTTATATGCTTTTCTACATTTCATTTTCTATTACCTCAGATTTGATTTCTGAGAGTTGATATACTTTTCATCATTCTTATTATCAGTTTTGGTCTTACTCATTTGGAAATTATTTTCTTCACTCTGCTTTTCCATCTGTAATTTAAATGCTTCCACAAGTGGCCACTTTTCACTAAACATCACATGATCACCATCCTTTATGCTTACACAAACTGTTTAGCCTCTGTACAAACAGCTTGGGTAAGCATAAATAATGGTAATCATTTGATATTTAGTGGTTTAATACCAATCTTTCCAAATAGGATTATAGTGACTGTTATTATTAAAGAACCAAAGACACCAAAAAGTACGGATGCTGAACTGAGTTCATATCTATATGACTATACAAGCTAAAGAGCTTGAATTGAACATTGTTGTGTTTTGATTTTCGATTCAAAGCTTTATAGTTAGCTAATAAGGTAAAAGATGGCTGGCTACTGGAGAGTTGCATTAGATCCTAAGATTTAGGTGCAGTGCTCTCTCAGATCCAAAGCTTCTCACTAATGAAAGCCACAACTAGAAACTAGTCCAGGGATATTGGATGAGTAGGCATTAGATATATATTTTATGCACAAACTTTCTTGCATCTATTGATTACTCTGGCTTGCACTGAGTGGTACTACTGTATGGAGAGTTAACATCTGTGTGAACACTTCAGTATGTACAGACATTATTTGTTGTAATATGTTTTCATCCACATTCACTTAGGTTATTAGGAAGAAAACAACCCAACTTTGACCTTACCTTACTTCCTATGACCAGCTCTATGGATGCATTTTTAATGAACAAGAAATTGTTTCTTGAATTTTATTTACTCCTTCTGTATTTATTGAACATGTACATTATTAGACTGCTTTCTTGGACATTTTGTATACCAATGTGTTTTGTCCCCCCCCCCCTCTTTATAAAATTTTCAAAAACTCCTGCCCATAAAGCCAACCTTTTGTTTGAAATAATCATCTCTCAAAACCCTATAAAGAAACATATTTCCAATTGTTTATTAGCAGTTTCATTTTTGATCCAATAGATTTTACTATGCAATAATCCATAAAGCCAGAATGTGCATCAATTATGTCAAGAAATATAAATGGTTTGAAAGTCTGGTATAAATATATAAGAGGTTATGGTTTTGTAGCCCAAATTCTATGTCTCATAGTGGTTAACATAATCTCTAGTTATTTGGTGATACTTTCCATATTGTCTTCACAGTGTAATTTTAACAGTCTTTCTCTTCTCTACACTTAAAAGGAATCATTGCACAGACAATTTCCAAAATGTATTCTTAGCTTATGGAGAAATGTTCCTTTGTGTTCAACCATGCTATTGCATCATTAAAAGGCTGATGTTACAACAACCATTTCTAATTCACTTTATAACTCATTTGTATCCTTCACCTTGTTGAATCAGAATGCTACTGTATGATTATCTAATCTTGTAAAATTTAGGTATCCATTCTTAATAGAAGATCAATACAGAGACTTCATACCACTCAAAGAAGTATGGAGAGATGCATGTTAGGAATAACAAGAAGAGATCAAAAACACAATATGTGGGTAAGAAAAAAACCTGTGAAAAAATTAAAGGACTAAAGTGGAGTTGGCCTGGACATATTGCTAAAAGAGATTATAATAGATGGACAATTGAAATCTTAAACCGGATTTCAAGAGATTGTAAAAGACTCAGAAAGAGACCACTCGTGAGATGGATGGATAAAATAAGAAAGGGTGCAGGGGTGACATGGAGAAGAGAAGCTAAAGATCAGAGAAGATGGACTGAACTTGGAGAGACCTTCATCCTGCAATGGATTGATAATGGTTGATGATGATATATTATCATCAATCTTGATATCTTATAATTCATTTTTATCAGAGTAACCAAGACATAAACATATTTTATTTACTTGCTTGATATATATATATATATATATATATATATATATATATATATATATATGTATATATATATATATATATAATACCAGTCCATACTCCCTGTGGAATTCTTTTCCTAATCTTGCACTGAGCATGAAGTGACCAAGATTCAACAGGTAAAGAAATGGATATCAATCTAGCCGATTGTCTGTACTCATGTATATTGGTACTTCCAGCTAAATTGATAGAAAGAGTGGATTGAAAGGACTCTTCCAGTTAAAAACACCCTTTAGTTGATATCTTATTTGAATGCCCGAATATTTAGAACAATGGCAAGTACACACCTTTGAAAAATCTATTTACAAAATAGACTTTTGCACGCCACTTCTAGAAAAGAATCAAAAAAATGAATTTTTCACCCTCCTAGAAGGATGTGCAATACCATATGTTCAGCGAAGCATAAGAATAAGATTTAACAGCCCAGTAGAGCGATATCCCTTTGTGGCTAGTTCAGTCACTCTACAATCTAGGGTCTTCAAATGGGTAAGTTAAATGATTATTACCGGTAAGTGGTTGATAAGGAAAGAATACATTTTGATCAATATAAATAATAATATGAAAACGAAACAAGTTTAATATTATGATTAAATATTTATTTAATCCCAAATACCCACCACCATTTTATACTAATTATGATATAATAAAATACTAAATAATTAATTATCCTAAACCATATATATTCGAGGCATTGAAATAGATAAAATACAATTTTAAATTAGAAAAATAATAAATCCCTAAAGCTATTTAGAATGTTTATAAGTAATGGAAGTGGTCTGAGCTCTTTTTACCCAATAGAAATAAATTTTACTTTGTGTGATTTGATATACAGATATGAGATTTTCGGTCATACAGGCATACACTTTTACTGATAACTTTAAAACCCTTTTATTGATAGCAAATAAAAAAAAAGACAACCAGGCATACGTATATTTGCAATATGAGATATTTCACTAATTTCATACTTTTCAACAAGTCAACAAGGTTGCCTTGGCTCAGATACTATATCGTATTCACCATAAGATACTGTATCTATTTCCCTCTCGCTATAGATAAATTCCTGTACATGTATATACGCGCATCACAATTATACACTTACTATTACTTTAAATATAAAGTTATTAGAGTACTTGCTTACAGCGAATCTATAATAGATCAATCCCTTCTTGCACTCATCATAAGGTGCAGCAGTAACCAAAAAAATAACTTAAAAAGGATATACGGTTAAATACATTTTTAGATATTCAGCATGAGATATATTTACCGAATATTATAAGCGTATGTATGCATATACATACATGTATATCCATATATGACGAATTACAGGAGTAACAACAAGCGGAAAATGAATAGCAACAAAAAAAAAAAAGAATATCATTGCAATCTTTGTTGAAAATACTAGAATTTGAAATAGAAAAATTGACTTAAAGGATTTAAGTAAAAGCTTTATCATTTATGCCCGTAATAACTGCAAATTCATATACATATGCGAGAGACTCTCTCTATGATTAATAATAATAACAAAAAATAATATATCTAATCAGAAATATCAAAGTTAATTATTTCAATATTAATAAAAATCTTAAAATAAACTTATGTCTGCGTCTTCATTCTTCTCCTCTGGGCTCTTGAGTGGGCTTCAAGTTAACTGGCTGTGTGGTGAAGATTTCATCCATTTAACAAGGTGGCATTTGTCATCATCATGGGCGGCTAGAATTGGTGTGGTCACATCTTGGCAGCTTGGGACAGAGAAAGGGCGGTGCATCGGCTAGTTGTCTACCCCACGGTCATTTTGCTGGAATCTCTAGTATATTGCTTCATATCTTCTTTTTTTTAATATATATATATATATATATTTAATAATAATTAGGATTATTAATAAATTTTCATAAGCTGTCTCCAATGGTTACTCGAATCCACAAAGACAAGAGTTCTTAAAAGAACTGTATAATGGATTTGTTCTTAAGAATGTCACTAATAGTCCTATTCGTAAATGAATCTCTAAGTAGCTTGTTGCTTGGAGAATTCTGGAGCCACAAAAAAGAATGACTTACCCAGAATGGCTGCCAAAGAAAGAATGAATCCCACAGCACTATCAATCCCACTAATAAGAACCAATTCAGATATCCCTCTGAGAAGAATGAATCAGCCAATCCTTTTAATTTAGCTTATCACTTAGATTGCAAACATTCCTTTCCGATTAAATTCTACATTTTAAGTTTGACATCCATCTTGAATAACCCAGACCACTTGCTTACAAAATCAATTCAAAAGAATTTTTTTAAAGAGATAACAGTTTAATTATAGCATTATCAAACCTTTTGCTTTTGATCAGATTTTTGCAAAAGCAATTAACATTACTTGCTTATGGAATAAAATGACAATCTTTAGAAAAGTAATTAAAAAAAATATACAAGTATGTTGGAAAAAAAAAAAACATACATATAATGAGACATATCATAAAAAAAAAAAAAAAAAGAAAAACAAAAATAAAAAAATACATGAGTTTATTATATGTGTACAATATTTAAATTTGTGTGTGTGGGTATTCTACTGCTTAGACCGACCCTCCATTATTAATGTAGCGCATTTTTATATTTGTTGTGCTTAATACAGACTTTGTGCAAGGCCATTTGATAATGCCTGGCACAATACCCCCCTCTCCAATGAGACTTTTAAATGGATATGACCATTTAAAGTCTTAAGTTCTTATTTACATAAATATTAAGTATATGTTTACTAGTTATATTTTTACTAATTTTTGTATTTTTCTTTTGAAACTCTACAAAGCACGATGTCCAATGGTGACAATGTGACACTTCATCCCCCATAACATCAATATACTAAGCCAAAACTGCATCAGCATCCCAATCACCAGGGTCAGAGATAAAAGAAGACAAACAGATGGGCAACATGAAGATATCTATCCTTTCTAGAACTCTGTGGCCAGCCAAGCAAAGTCGAATGAAACACAAAAAATACTAACAGAATAATGTATCAAACTTCGCGGGTGTATCCATGCTCACTTTTTTGAGGCTGACAGGATATTTTGCAACCACAAATGAAGGGCATTAAATTTATATATATTGTGACCGTACGATTGTTGTCCAACTACATAACATCACCAAAACATAAATGCACTAAGAATTGTAACCTCAATCACCGATCAATTCCCGCTGCACATTGTCAGCTATTAAGAGCTGTAACCAAAAGCATATCATGCCATCTATATTATGCACCAAAGACCACAACCAACATCTGGAGCAACTTACCACAGACCAAACTAATGATATAACATAAACTTTTTATGATTTAATTTGATCGCAGCCAGGGTGTACCGCGAAGACCTATCATAGTAGTATGATAAAATACATTAAACAAATTATAAGTATGTAATGTTATTATCTTTCAAACCTTAATTTGCGATTTTCATTGTATGAGACCCGATGGCCGACCATGTACAAGATGGCATAATTTGTGGAACTACATAAGATTATGAAATTTTAAACCATCTATATGATTTTTAATACAAATGCTAGTCCAGGTAAAGCTTTGCAATAAATAAACATAAATACTTGGGTTCTTTTTTTATAGTTTACTATATCACTGAGACTCTTATTATACTGACAAATGACAATTTAAAAACGTTAAGTAAATATATTCAATCATGTCATTATCTGGTAAATCTGTTTACAGGTTTAATAATCACTTTATATTGTATACTAGAATCAACTACGCAAAGCTAAAATGATGGAAAAGGTAAATGGGATTTTATTGTACCTTACACATCATAAACTACCAAAGACGAAAAGCATCCAAATGTTTTCTCAAAATATCACTAAACTCTTATATCATGTTGACGATAGTATGTACTTCAATGTATGCTCTATCGAAGGTTTATGATTTCTGATTTTACGAATGACAAATAGCAACGGCACAGTAAGTTTAATTATAAATCAACGTTTATTTACAAATTTATGAATAATAAGTAATTAATTCTAATGTTATAATTAAAGACATAAATAAACAAATAAAATAAATAAATTATAATTCCATCGACTTTCTTCAATAACATGTCATAGGTATGGTTTTTAAAAACCTAATCATACCTTATATTTCAATTTGGTATAATGAATGTATTGAGGAAATTATACTAAATTCAACATCAACTCATGAAACATCTAATGTCATTTCCAGATTCAATAAATCTATACCGCAAACTTATAATAATATAATAAATAATATTATATCTGTAGGATTTAGCTATAATGCAATCATTAAATAAAGTGAAAATTTAAACTTACATTCAGGTAAATAATAATCAACCAACAGTTAATTATTATGAGGTAACTTGAATAGAATGTCCTGCTACAATTTAATGATCTAACTTATAAATTATACTTACAAATGGAAGAAGATGATTTAGCAGAATAACTAAAATACTTTGCCCAACTTATATCTATGAAGTAAAACCATATTCCTGTGGATGCATTCATCTACACATAGGAATTAAATAACACTAAACGCTTTGTGGATTTATACACCATCATAAAGTAATAAGTATAATTACACAATTCCGCGGATTAACTACCAGTACAGGAATGAGTGTAAAATACAAAAAAAAATGGCAATTAAGTAATCTGCAGATTAACCACCGGCACAGATTAATGCCTTTTAACATTATAAAACAACATTACTATTTACTTCACATTAAAGTGCAAAATCATCCTCCTCAGTTATTCTGACCATTCAGAAAACACTACATTTTAGCAAATGTGGGTTCTTGCATAATAAAATGTTACGCTAATCAGGACAACTAATGTACTAACTTATCTTGCTTAAGATAAAACATATGTAATATTAGTATAGGAATAGAAATCTGGAAAGACTCACAAAATGCCTCATAAAAATTGATACATCTCATAAATTCATTTAGTACTTTTCAAGCTTTTTCGCAAGCGCTATTCTCTTGAATAAGTATTTTATTCAACCCTATTAATTTAAACTTAATAAAATATAACTTTTGAACTTCACATGCAAGTTCATCTAACGATAAAATTAAAGTAATGCATTATTCATCAAATACATAAAATCTAACAGGTGTGTGTGTGATATAAATTAAATGTATAGCATTTTATAGTTCAATACATGAATTCTAGCAGGTGTGTGTATCACAAATTAAATTGTATAGCATTTTATAACTACAAATATGATCCGTGAAATCCATGTACGATGTGTCGAACAATAAATATACGAAGTAATAGCTACAATTATAGTTGAATTCCATACATGTAATTTTATCCATTTGTATTAGTTATTATAAGCACTATTAGATTAACGATTTTACGTGGTTCCATAAACATGAAACAATTCCAATGATATGACACGCAGAGTTTAAATGAAAATGTTTTTCATAAGTTATTAATTTCTACATTTCTCTATTAAAACTGTTCCAAGTTTATCACATCCATGCTAATATTTATTTATCCATGCTTAAATCTAGGAATACTAATTATAGCAATTAATTTAATCATTTCAAACTGACGATAAAATTAGAAAATAGCTTTGATTAATTATTTGAAGACTGTTTTTATTATCCAAATGGTAAACAAATTAACTAGCAAATATATTACTGGCATTGTAAAGTTAAATATCAATCAATACTATATTTTTTATTAAAATTATAAACGGAAATATTAAACTATGTTAATAACTTTAACATTTTACTTTAATTTAAACTTCTTCTTTTTTAAAAAGCAAATTTTCATATTTATAAAACTTCTGTAATTAAAACACTTATTTAATTTTTCCAAATTGTAGAATAATAAATATTTTAAAACATACCAAAATCTTGCAATTTTTTCTGCTTTTAAACTGGAAAGCTCCGACATATTTCAAATGTAATATTGGAAAATTATTATTAGCGATTTGATCCACCTTGTTAGCCGACTTGAACAGACTTTTAAATTTAGCAATTCATCTTATTATTAAATACCACTATGATATTTTTACGTTTATAGAAAACTTTGTGGTAATCCGTTTACTTGTTAACTATTTTAAAATAAGCTTATCATATTTACACCATTTGCCTTTTACCATTTTCTTTTCTTTTTCCCTCCAAAAGCAACACTATCAGATGATCTTTTTTTTAATTCGCTCCTTTCTTTTTTACATTGAAACGCATACGTAATTACTGTATTTATTTTTAATAATTAAATTTAGTTGAACAAATGGTTTTTTTAATTCAATGGAAATAATTTTTAAGACCATTTTAAACAAATAAAAATAAAATATTATTTTTAATAATATTTTACCAAATTTAATGTGTTGTCAAAATTTTTAAAAAGTTAAACATTTTGATATGAATTAGTATATGGAAAGAAGCAATTTAAATTTATTAAAATAATATAGACAACAAGTAAGGCAAAATATTACCCATTCTCTCTAATAAATTATTTTGAATATAAGAGACTAATCTGTTCAAAGTGCAAATCAAGCCAGTCAAATCACCAAAAGAAGACAGAAAATTTTTTATACCAGTTACATCAATTATTATATTTTATACTAAAATATATGGTTACAATATATATAAGAAGAGTTGAAGTTAATGCTCCTCTGCTCTTCTATATGAGACTTACGAGTACGTTTGCATTACTCCAACTGAGTCCCAGAGAATATTTTCTCTGCTAAAAGAATTGCTCGCATTTTTGCATGGTGAAGTGTTCCTTCAACTGAAGCCACAGAGACTCCACATCACACAGACATCTCTAGCCAACCCCTATCTCCAGAGACTGAGTTCAAAAAATGCCAATACGAATTAACCCATACACACAATGCTCGAGAGACAAACATTCACATGTAACCTACAACATCTAACCATAAAGATTCTTAAATTATTTGATCTGATTATTTATCATGTTTACCTAATATTAAGTTTTAACATTTTTATATCTGTTTAATAGCTATATTTTCATTATATTTCACCCTATTTTTATATATATATACATGATTGGAGACCTTCGCGTCTGATGAGTAGAAATGCAAACCCGAGCTCCCAAACACTCTCATGTCCAAGCCAACATATATCATATTCCCGCATCTGGAACAAAACAACAATAACCCAGCACATCAGCCCAAAGGCCCGTACTTCATCCGAAACTCTATGACAAACATTATATGTAAAGTACCAAAAATGTTCGATAAATGCATCCCTGCTCATATCTTTGGAGACTTACGGGATCTTTTTGCATTATAGAACAGAACGAAAGAACTCTTCATTTTCGAAGAGCCAATTTAGAGGTATAACCTTAGTAAATGCACCCATGCTTCTTTCTTTTTAAGGCTTACAGAGTCTTTTCGCATCACAAGGTATGAAGGTCTCCGAGAAAAGATTATCTCTCTTTTCTCAGCTAAACAGTACCCCCCGCACGAATGACGGAGTACATACACTATTACAAAGTCATAGAAATTCCGAACTACATATAGATCTCCGGCTGACCCACTGAACCGTTGCTGCCTTCCGAGAGGACAGAAACCCAGACACAATCCAGCCCCTACATATCATGCCCGAGAAACCCAAAAATCTACATTAGCTACAATCGAACAGAATGATCAATTAATAACTATCATTGCTTATCCTTCATCTTTATTTATCGATAATAATAAAAAAAATCAATTTAACGTACGAATCTTTATTCGTTACGCTAGTATTCAACACTCTATTTTACATACTCTTTAAAGCAAAACAAAAAAAAAACTTCAAGTATAAGTTATTTTAAATCGATACGAACTTTTAATTCGTATTAAGCCAGTATTTAACACTATTTTATTTTACTTTTTACAAAACAAAACAAAAAAAAACAGATTCAACTATAAGTTGCTTTAAAATCAATTATTAGTTATTTTAAATCATTACGAAACTTTCATTCGTTAAGCAAGTATTTAACAGTATTTCATTTTCCTTTTTTCTTCTAACAAGCAATAAATTCAACTATAAGTTGTTTTAAATCATTACGAAATTTTAATTCTTAAGCCAGTATTTAACAGTATTTCATTTTACTTTTTTTTTAAACAAACAACAAATTCAAGTATAAGGTATTTTAAAATATTATGCTACGTTTGATAAACAGATTTTATACCTATATCTAAAATGTCTATTTTTTCTCTTTCTTTTTCAAAACAAAACAATAAACTCAATTGTAAGTTATTTTATAATATTACGCTATAATAAATTATTACTTTTATTTGTAATAACCATTTATAGAAATCCTCCATCCATATTTATATACGTATATATGCAAAGTGTGACATTATTTTTCCCCAACACATTCATTTAATAGTTTTTATTTCTATTTTAATTTCACAAGTTGACGTCAGTTTTTACTCAGATTAACTGGCAGCTTTACTTATCTAGTAAAATGTTAGCGACCCGGTTTAAAGTGAAAATTGTTAAGCAATTATTAAGATAAAAGAATCTGTACTCTATATAACGAAATATCAACCGTCAATATATTACATGTATACTTATTTAAAATTACTTTTAAGTCTATTTTACTTATACATTATACTTATAGAATACAGTGTTTGCGTTTGATTTATTGCTAACAATTTGAATCGTAAATATATATTAAATATTCGTCGCTACAAAGAATAAACTATCATTTTGGAACTGCAAATTTCTGAGTCAAATATTTTTAATTAACTAAGAATATCTTCAAAAAATATATATAGCAAACTAAGCGTGTTCATTTGTACGGCCTATTAATTACACTATATATTTAAAAAAAAAAAAAAAACAACAACTAACGATAAAACTTTATATAACTTCTCATATATATAATCAACATTTAATTTAGTTTTTATTTCACCTACATAAAGTTTATATATACATACGGCACGTAAATTATTTTTACCGTAATTTATACATTTATATAATTTAACTTGTTCTTTCCTTAATCGTACCATTTTTATTTTTAAACCATGTTGTGCGCCAGTTTTACTGTACCAGTCCATACTCCCTGCGGAATTCTTTTCCTAATCTTGCACTGAGCATGAAGTGACCAAGATTCAACAGGTAAAGAAATGAA
>JAQFVV010002621.1:0-22040 GCA_028023455.1 Epiperipatus broadwayi | reverse complement strand
TAGAGGTCACTTAGCTATCATTGTGATTTTAAAGATTAAGAAGCATTTGAGAAAAAATCGATTACAAATTTGGGAGAGAAGCAGAGCCCAAAAAATAGTAATAAAGACTGTAAATAACAAAACAGCTGATCATATACGTTTTGGAGTATGAGTCTGCAATAAATGGGTAACAATTAAAATTGATAGCGGAGCAGGTCTGTCCTTAATATAATACAAAATTTGGAAGCGGAATACTGAAATTCATAAAAAGAAAGTTGTATTAAAAAAGACAGATGAGATTGTAACTGATATAAGTGAAAATAAAGTTTATATTCGTGGCAAAGTAAGATTTCCAGTAAAGTTGAACTCTATGATTGCACGCACTGCAAATAGCCTCATTTGCATCTATAAAAGGAAAAAAGTATAGGAAAGACGAAGCAGTAGAGAAAAAATAGAAATCTTCTCCAGTGAAGCTGTAAGCATAGCAGACAACGAATAATGACAAGGGAAACAGTTAATTTCTAAATTTTGATGACCTCAGTAAGAGATAAATGCGTTAATATTGTTATACTTCCTTAGAAAGAAAGATATGCTCTATGTCGAATAATGTGTGTATTCAACGACTTGTTCTTCACGTTATTGTTATTCGGACTATAAACTAATTTACATTTTAATATATATTCTTCACTCTTTGTTAATAAATAAATAAATGAATAAATAAGTAACTAATAAAGTTGTATTTGTGTTATTTTTATTCCAGTGTGACTGGTTCTGTGTGTATAACCCTCACACATAGCAATATGTAGTAAAAAAACTCCAATTAAAATATTACAAAAATTTAATTAAACTTAAATAAAGACGTTCTTGTAAGCAAGTAAAATGAACTTAACCTGCAGAAATTTTCTGCTGGAATACTTTTTAAGACTAACTAAGTGCTGTCCTTAAGATATTAAGTAAACCTGCTTAGAAGGAATAATGGCTAAAAAAAAAACGTTTGGTTTGAAAATGAGTGATTACAAAATCTAATGCCTTAAAAATTTGAGTACAGTATTTAAGTACATATCTTATAATATGAACTATTCCGAAGTTTGTAAGAAATTTGAACACTGAAGTATTGTGAGCTGTGGCCACAATCCGTGATATATGATCTTCAGAGATAAGCAGTCCACCACAGCATTAGTCGACTATTACAGAATATAAATCAACTCTAGAGACCTAAAATGTTATGATGATTTATAGATTATATAGAAGTATGTTTTTTTCTTTTTGTTTTTTTAAAAATATTTTTAATTTTTTCAATCGAGTTTACTTTTAATTATATCAATTGATAGGTTTCGGATGACTTTTTATTATTTCTTAATCTTTCTTCTGCTTTTGGATAATTACATTTTGTAGTGAATTTAAATTTTTTTGTTAGATTTAAAGACTGAATAAAATTAAATAAATACTGCTAATTACTAAATAAAATTATAATACTATGAAATAACTCACAGGCAAATTGAAAATCAAAAAGACAATCTAAAAATAACTCTCTATCCATCGTATATGCAAGTATCATTTTTCTTCATCATCAGTTCCGCTTTCTTTGGTCTCAAAATCAATGACATAGAAGAGAATAGATTATTGCAATTCATTGTTTGCTTTATTAAATTAACATATTTCACATCCCTCATTGAGAAATTATCATACGATTGCAATATTTTACCATATGGTTATTCTCTAATTTAAGCCTCTAAGTTTTAAATAAAAGAATCAAACTTTAACTCATTTGATATATTGGTTACATGTGATCATATTTGTTGTTCTTATTCTCACCACATTAATTCAAATTTCCATTTCTCATGTGGACATGTAAATTTTTAGTCGCAGCAAAACAAACATCTAAATTTCTCACAGTATCATTTAAAATAAAGAATTGAGATATATTGTAAATCATTTTAAATTATGCTTATGGATTTTATTCATCATTTTACTTATTTTGCTTGCTAAAATTTAGATATAAATGACATCTGAGAAAGGTATATTAAACATTTGCTTATTTCCCTTTTGACATGATTTCAGTTTGCTTCCTAGGTTGTAAGACGTTATTATATATTTATGATGTTGTCAGCAAAGAATCCATTTAGTTAATGTAAATCTATATAGTCATCTATCTGGATCATACAATATTTGAATGTGGCTATTTAATAGTAGTCATTATTTTTAATTAAAACTGCTAAAGGGAACAACTTGTGAAAAGGTTTAAAATGCCAAGATACACAAATATAGACTTCTACTTTGTACGCATCTGCTATTGCATTGGAAATATTCTGCAAACGTTCGCTTCAAGAAATGGGGGGAATGTTAACGTCATTTCTACTTTCAAATTGTCTACAATTATGCCTTCTTATTGCTAAAATTTTAAAATGTAGTTTATATCTTTTTAATTCTAACACTTATGTTAAACTTATAATTCATTTTTTCATCATGTTTTAACGTTTTCTCATTAGGGCTTAAAAGTAAACTCATTTGTTTCATTCATGAAGTTTTCAGTCATTAATGATTTTTGCTTCATTTGTTTTCACGTTTAATAGATATCTAGTATTCCTGAAACTTATTATCAAATTTGTTCATCCAACTTGTTTACCCTTCTTTATCAAGAACTTCTCAAATCGTAAATTCTTGATCTTTTATTCTTTTTTGGTTTGTCTATGTTACATTACAGTAAAAATTTAGAATAATAAACTACCTCACATGGAAACAAATATTTATGGGCTGCACATTAACACATATTAACCAATATGAATAATTTACTGGAATTTTAGCTCTGGATTAAATGTCAAGAAAATTATTGTTTTTGCTCACTTTTCTGATAGATCTTAAATGAAATATCATTTAGATATTCTTAAAGGTAGGATATGTGAATGATCGTCTGCATAAATATTTACATCATGGCCAACAAAGTAAAATTATGGGCTTTATTTAAGAAAGGCTATAGAGTCACCAGCTAAAGTAGCAGTTGGTGAATCATTTAGCTATTTTTAAAAGTACGATATGTGTATGATCATCTGAATAAATATTTATGGCCGTGACAGACAGGTGTTAAAATAATGGACCTTATATGTAGAAGGTTATAGATTCACCACTTAAACCAGCAGTTGGTAATTAAAGTTGAATGTTGCAAAAAATCCTCTGATAGCAGACCCAATCTACTGTTCAGACATAACCTCTATTTAGATATCAGCAAGTCCAGATTACTTTCAATTAAAGGAAGATTGCACAAATTGGTAAAAAATTATCTACTATATATTGGGACATTTTTAGACATTGTGAAGTTAAATTTAAAAAAATGTGGAGAAACATTTGGGTTACCATATAGAATGGGACCCATTCTAAAAATAAATGGATAGACTGCATTTAGATATATAATCGTACATAAGACAGAATGGAAAGTTTAATTGTTGAAATTAATGGAGATTCCTCAAATTTATTCTGCCAATGAGTTGTCATTTTCATGAAGAAGGAAATACAGGGATATGCAAAATGTCGTTGATCAGATGAAACATTTTAAAATTATTTTCAAAGATTTTAATGCATGAATTGGAAAATGCTAGAAGGATGAAAGTGCTGTAGATAAATTTTCTAATGGTGTTAGAAGTGAGAGAAGATGCAACCTTGTGAAGTTCGCAGAAACAGAACAACTGCATATTATGATATTTTTCTAAAAAATGCAAAATAAATGGATATGAAAGCTTTTAAACAAAAGTAAATCAGAATTTGATTATATTTTTATTAACAAACATCCTATATCAAGACTGTAATGTTTTTGATAGATCTACACAGGAGATGTTCATCAATTAGTGCCATCTAAGATATGTTGATGCAAAATTAGAAAGACACTATTAATGGGTGATATTTATAACCCTCAATACCACTCCAATAAATTTAAATTACCACTTGCAAATCATTTTGAAATAGTAACAGATAAATAACAAACCATTAAGAATCCCATGACATATAGGAGATATATAAAATAGAGGCAATTTTCAAATAAGTTTTCTATTCAGATAAAAATTATGTAAAAAGAAAAGAAATTAGAAATTTTAAAAATGATCTATGAAGAATTGAATATTTAGAGTTAAATATTGGAGCAGAAATTAACGATATAAAAATAGTAAATTGTGAAATAAAAAGAGAAACTAAGGAAAGGAATAAAAATGAAAAATGTGTAAAACAACATTATACTGGAAGAAAATCTATATTTGGAATAAGAAGAAAATATGGAACAATGAATGAAGTAGATCTGATGTTATAAAATGTATTAAATAGTTCAATACTAAGATATATAGTAATTAAGAACAAGAAAACAAAGTATATCCTATAGTTACTACATCTTCTGATTTACCAAATATTTTAAATAAGAAGGTGAGATATACAAAGGTAAAGGGAATAATGAAATTCTTAATGATACTTTAAAAATATATATGGAGAAATAGAAATTTTGTTGGTAAAGTATAAAGATATACTGAATGATTACAAGAATTAAAACAAATTATATTGTAGATCCATCAATCTTTTATCATATCTATACAAAAGGTTTACTAAGATATTAATAACTGAATTAAAGTAAATTTTGAATTCTAATCAATAAGTGGTTTTAGCACGGTGGATCACATTCTAAAATTTGAGAAAGTATTAACAAATATCTGCCTTGAATTTATAGAAGTAAGAAAGGGCATTACATTGTATAACAATTTCTGCCATGATCAAAGCATTAAATAATCAAAATATAAACCCAGATTATTATCATATTCTGAAGAGTAATTATAAAAATATTATAGCACTGAATAGATTACATGGATATATCAAGAAAATTAACATTGAAAAGGAGGTCCCATAAATAATTTGATGTCTCAAAAAGTTTTTAAAACATTTTTACAATAAATATTTTATGAATTAAAATGAAGTAGTAAAAGTAAATGGAGATTCTTTAATACATTTTGATTTTGCAGATAATGTGATTGTATTTGTAAATAATTCTTAAGGGCTTCAAAAATGTTTTTAGAGTTATCAGATGAAAGTACGACTAAAATGAAGTTCCATGGATTACCCCAGAAGAAGAAAATAAAGATAAATAATCATGAATTAAAAGTAATTAGTAACTTCAACTACCTTGGTCAAATTATTAGCACAGATGGAGACATAATGGATGAAATTATTCATAGAATTAAACAGAGAAACATAGAATATATATATATATATAACCTTTTATTTAGCCCCCTGCTATTATTTGCGAGATCATTTGAAAGCAAAGCAAATTGGGAAAAGAACTGACTAAAAGGGAATGTGATGATGTTGGACTTTGTGAAATTAAAAAAAAGAAACAATTGAATTAAAAATTGGACAACTTTACTAGAAAATCATAAACATTGGAAGCACAAGTAGAATAGGATTGATTATAAATTTAAAAAAAATGGAGGAGTAACATAACTAAAATTTGAGGTGTATCAGATGAAATGATGTCATTAGTTTAAAAGTTAGTAGAAGATATCAGATAATTCCGATTTATATTTCAACAAATTCTCATTGCAACCTAGCAACCAATTTTTTTATATAAATATAGAAAATTAGTATGAATTTGTGATTAACACCTTTTAGGTGGAAGACTTTAATAACCGAATTGGCACCTGATTAAAAGATGGAAATCCTGTAGACATAATTAGTTGTCGGGGTAGAAATTACAGAGAATACAGAGTTGTGAAATTTTTAGAAAAACTGTATATTATGATTTTCTTCTTGGAAAAAAAGTGTAAATGAAATGGTCATCCATTTTGATTAAATTTTGTCAAAGAGAAAATACGTATTTCATGATTCAACACAGGAAGTGATAATTAGTTAATGAGATTTTAAATATAGAATTAATGGAATAAAGTTGTGACGGTATTAACAGTTGATATTTATAGCTTTCAGAATCATTCCAATTACTTTAAATTAGAATTTAGACATTATTAACAGTCGGGAAAGATCGTTTAGATGCGAATGATTTCAGTAAGAAGATAATTGATATTCTACCAAATACAACAATCGATCATGGCATTTTAGTGGCATTTTAAACTAAACTCGAGAATATATAATAAATAATATCAAAGCATCTTCAAAATAACTTATTGAATATTTGGAATTCTGTAAATTTGGTACACAAATTATTTAATAATAATTTAAGAACTTATAATAGTGAATTGGTAATGGAAAGAGAGGAATACTATTTTTAAAAATATAAAATATCATCTTGATATTGGAAGAAAAACTGTTTAAGCAGTAGAATAAAAGAAGGAACGATTACTAAAAATGAATGTTACAACATTAAATGTACGGAAGAATTCTCCAAAAATTATATAGTAATAAAGAGCAATAAGTAATCGCTTGAGTTAAAACATTTTCTGAATTGCCGAGTATTTTAAAATAAAAGGTTAAATGTATGATTAAATCACCAAAAAGGGAAGAATGGGATGAAGAGATGAAGATTTTAAATGACATATTAAAGGAAGCAAATGAAGTGCAAAAAACTATTGTTAAAATTATATACCAAATGTTTTAAGAGATAATGATGTATCACGTGATTGATATGCGCACAAGTGTTACTGACATTTAACAAAAGTGACAGCTAGTATACTAGCATCTCCATAACTATTAAGGATGTTTGCTATCAGAATACAGACGTGGAATATTGTCATATTTATAAGAATATTTATCATAAGGAACAGTATTGATTAGATGACATGATGTGACCGACCATTCAGAAAATTTACATAAATTAAGATATAAACAGAGTAGTTGAAGATCTCCAATACCTTTTTCATCACAAGAAGTGTGTTCTAGATTAATTCGTATACTAAGAAATTAAAACATGTGGACTATATTTAAGTCAAGATTTTGCAAACGATATGGTTGGTTTTGCAAACAATACTCCAGATATTCAGGAAATGTTACAACAATAAATATATTTAATCGGCAGTTGAATAATAAAAAGATTAATGGAATCAGTTTCGTAAAAAAAGAATAAAGATTTACAATGATGCTATAAAAAAGATAAAAATTACAAATATATTTGATTAGATTATATGTACCGATAGAACTTAATAAATGGCATTAGTAAATGAACTTAACTTGAATAGTTTTCTTGGCAGAAATGATAGTATTAAAGAAAAGTATGTCTATGTGTCTGAAAAGAAGCATTTCTTAAAATGAGTTTTACAACTTCTTACATATCAACATAAACTTTCACACTTATCAAAAGAAGAATATGAAGACTTTAGTTACTCAAGTAAAGTATGGGGAAATGTAAGTTGGTAGTAATAAAACAGGTGAGAAGACAAACATATATTATTAATATCATTACAAAAATGAGACTAAAATAGAACTGGACTTAAAATGGAAGATAATCTAAATGATGCGGTAAAAGTTTTAACTGGTAGATAATTGTCCAATGAAATTTTCTTTTCATGAGAAAATATCTCTAGTAATATTTAAAATTCATTGTTTACCATACCTTTAATCCAATCAATAAGCACAATTGATCTCTCGCAAATTGTGGAACGATTTGCTTTAAAGGAATCATTACGTTATCAAATAATTATTTAGATATTATATTAATATTTGTTTCATTCAGTAAGCGGTGATTATTGTAATCTCTGGTCAATAGGATTAACAGCAAGGATTTGTTCATTCCATTGTTTTTTAATTGATTATAAGAATCATACTATCGCATATTAAAATTACTTTAAAGAAAAATTAAATTAATTTATTATTAATATTTTTAATTTACTTTACTTAGCATTTCTTTATTATATTTAGCCATGAAGAGAAGTTTTCAAGGTGAAACTGAGAAACCCAAAAGTTTAAAAGAAAGTATGAGTAACTGTGCACAAATTCGTTACTAATGTTTTGGCTAAACATTTTAGCCTGAATGCCACAAGAACAACTTTCAATAATCATATGCACAAGACTAAAAATAAAGATTTGTTTTTAAAAACGTAATTCACTGCTCAGTATTTTTTAGTAAGTAATGAACTACCTTGATAGGATTATTTAGTATTTATTATTTGAGGGCTTCAAAAATACATTGCGCAAGCGGTCCTATGAGTCGTAGATCCGTCATTTGTTCTCCGAGATCATTTAACAGATTGTCAAGATAACCTTAACGACAAATATCAACCAAATGTTAGTGATTTTTCTCATATATAAACTTAATCTAAATAAAAAATGTGTTTATGAATAAATAAAATAAGATGAAGTAAAGGAAAAGATGGAATCAATAATTTTTAACATAAAGATTTTTGTACTTCATTTTACTATACTAGAGACAACTATCCTATTGTTTTCATACCACAATAGCAATCTATTTGAGGAATATGAATATGGTTAAACATATATTATATTTGACATAGGTGCATTTATAAAGAGTTATTAAATAAAAAAAATACAAGTATTATACATGAATGATGAACAAAAATATATTATATCAGTCATAATCCAATTTCATTATTAGCCAAAGACTATTGTATATATCTTCAACTAGTAAAAAGAATCAATGAAATTTCAAAAATGCTGACGATGTAGAGGGGACTAATGTCAAACATTATATGTGACAGCCCACTTTTTTTTTTTAGAAATAATACCTTAGTTTAAATATAATCACAGGTCCATTACTATTGATGAGATGTGATATTTATATCTGTGGTATATAACTCTATCAGTCTTCTGGAAAATCATATTAAATGTACTAAAATGAATATATTAAACTGCATTTAAAATCTGTGACAATTTAGAATTTTTTTTCTAAATCAGGCAAAATAATATCAACTTTCATTTACAAATGTCAAAAGATGTGCTTAAGAGTTTTATAAATATTATTAACAGGCAATACTGTATGGAGAGTTTTGCTCTGTTTATCAGTAATTCCTATATATGAAAAAAGTATAGATTTCTCAATAAGATGAAATAATAATCTTAATTAATCTAAATTTTTCCCCACAGTATAATTAACTTTTTATGATTAACGATGCCTCATTTTTACTAAATACACTTTTGCCTGATTTAGACATTTATTTCACATAGCTGTGGGTAATAAGAGACTTGGCCTAATCAAAAATAGAAAGCCCTTTACACAAATTTGTCTGCACAATCATGGCGTAATTTAAATTTTCAACATTATTTTTAGAAAAATCACTAATAAAATAAATTACAATTGTGTGTTTCATCAAAAATGATTATTGTAATAACTATATTTTGATTAAATTAAATATCTTGAGTAAAATTTTATCAATTTATTAAACAATACCAGATTTTGTTTAAATCATCTGACCAAATCAACATATTTCCAAAACTATTAATATCAGTCTAATGTTCAAAAATATTCAAATAATATCCATAAAATTTTGCAACATAGGTTTATCTTCCATGCTTACCTTATGAAAGGTATTACCGTCAAATTAACAGAAGACACATATTTTTACTATATAATGTTATTTTTAAAAAAAATTAAAACCTGAAGTAGTATTACTTTTGTGTCAAGCTTTATTCGTGACTAAAATCTGAATATTAAGTTGAATATTTTTGCTTTCCTATTTTATTTAACTGAGTTTTTCAGTGTTTTAAACTTTCTTAATTTGAATGTTGGGTGGATGTGTGATTTATTTCACATTTACAAATCTGTTAATTTATATATATAATTTCAGTGTCTAACGCTATACTGAAATAAATATACAATTATTAAATCACTCCCATAGTTAAGATATCCAGTACCACCCTCTATGAACTATAATATATAAATATATTAGAGTTCGTATTTCAAAATAGCGAGCTCAATACAGTTTTGAGTTGACTATTTTGCTATATGAACACTAATGTATTTATATATTAGTTCACAGAGGGCGGTACTGGATATCTCAACCAAGTAGGGGGGGTTAATATATATATATATATATTTACTGTACCAGGCCAAACTCCCCTGCAGATTTCCTAATCCTAATCTTGCACTGAGCATGTAGTGAACAAGATTTAACAGGAAAAAGAATGGATATCAATTTAGCCGATTGTCTGCACTTATATATTGAAACGGAAACCTCCAATCCCTTTCCGTTTCACCATCAACCTAATGACCTACTTGTCTGAACTAGTTTCGAACCTATCTTATATGTAAAAATGTTATATATAAGTCGAGCGGGAAAACTTTGCTACAATGGCCACTTGAATGGCATCATCCATTTACATACGAAAACATGCTATAATTAGACAGGTTTGATAAAATTATAGCGGAGAAATGCTCATAAATTATTATAAAATGTTTTATTAATTTTCGGTCAATTCTAAATTATATTTCGCTATTATATTCGTATGTGGATGGATAATTTAAACCTTGGAATAACGGCAAAATGATTCATATATATTTAAGTTTAAATAAAAGTAATGTAAATGTTTTCTTTAATTTATTTAACGGTTTTCTGATTTAATGATTTACATATATAGTTGAAACAAGTATTTTCTTTAAATTTGTTTTTTTTTTTTAATAAACAAATATGTTAAAAGTTATTTAGTTTTATAAAATAAGAATTATCTGTTCGCAATTAAAAATGAGAATTTTTGTAAACAAGATATCAATTAGTGACACACCCGGGTAAAAAAGTAAAATCTGTTTTCTGATTGATTTTTGTTTGCAACAAAAGACTTTTTCATTAAATCAGAATACCGTTCCTTCTGCTAAGTAATAACACCTGAAAAGGAATTTAATTAATGAAAATGAATCAAATTATATAGTTTATATATTTTGATACATTTTTTAAGGAAATTAAATATAACACCTCGGAGATTTTATCAGTTGTTGTAGAAATTGAATTATATTATTTTGCTTTAATTAAAAGTCAATTGGTCCCGAGGCTTACGAAATTCCAGAAAGGTGTTAAAGTTTAGTAGAAGGATATAAATAGGCCTTATTTTAAGCGGGAAGGGAGAATCCATCTTACTTTTGAAGAGAGTCAACAGGAGAAGTTTTATTATTGTTCAACTTTAACATGTCTGGCTAAAGTCAGGCAAAATTTTGCTGCTTTCCCATGATGGAACGCCTAGTTCAATCCATCAAATGCCAAAGGAACAACCAAGCTTACACCAACTAAATTTGAAGATGCCATAAGCCGTAAAAATAATTTATTTGCCTTCGTTCCGATTTCAATCCAGCTAAACAAACACTATTTTAAAAATCGTCTCCCAACTAAATTAAAGATGCCATAAGCTGCCCAAGAATTCACCTTCATTCCAGTTTGAATATCTCCAGCCCATCTACAGGAGAACTGTTTTAATATTTAAAATCGCAGAGCTCTGTAAATTTCAAAAACAGTCATTGTTTCTTCAAAACAGGTTAGCTAACCATATTATTGAACTTTCTCGCTAAATTGTTTCTGAAATAATATTTAAATGAAATACTTTTTGCTAATTTTTTCCTTAATTCAATAGGGTAAACTGTCTAAATTGTTTCCTAAAATAATATTTTAATTCTATAAAATGTAATACTTTTGCAAATTTTTCTTTATTATCTAATATTTTGCTATATAATTTAATCACTGCAGTTATATTTTGCTTTTCTTTTGCTTATTTTAATTATTGTTAGTTATGCCTATGTTTCGAAACGGCGTGCATTTAATTATAGAATATGTTTTTAAACATATAAATTTAAATTATTTATATAGCGTCATTTCGTGCGCTGTTTCGAAACCCAAATTCATATTTTTGTCATTTAGTAAATTAATTAATATAAATATAAAATGTGGCTTTTCAACCTTTAATTATTATGTTACTAAAGATTAAACTAGCCTGGAGTGCAATCATAAGTATATTTTTTAGTTAAGTATTCGTAAGTCCCCTATTAAATATACTTTTCCTCCTTTTAAAAGTTTAGTAGTTATAGATAACTAAAGAGATTGAACGGGATAAAGTAAAGTTTGTATCTATATATTCCTGTCAGTAGCATATCGTATTTCTCATGCTACAGAAGAGTTGGCTCTTTTGATCAAGCTGATGATCTAGTGTTCATTTAATATATGATCTTTAATTTATAATATCCTTCGGCTTGGCGGATGTGAAACTTATTAATATTTTTCTCGTTGTGCTGTTCTTTTTGATATATATATATATAAGATGGAGCCACGGCGTTGCCAGCACATCTTCTCTTATGGGTAGTGCAGTAGCGAAGTCTGAGCTACGGGCCAGATTAGCACGTAAGTCCCCCGCCTCTGAACCAAATAAAGGTTCCCCATTAGCAGCATGATGACCGGTTTTTGGGTAAACCGTTGTTTGTCACAAAAACCCTAAAACTATTCTTCCATCCGCAGAGCCACTTTATTATTATATTTTACTTGTGCCTAGCGTATTAGTAAAATCGTTATAGCCAACTCTTTCCTCCCTAATATGCAGTCTTCGGCGTAGATCCGAAGCATTCTTGAAAACCCGTTCGATCTAAAGCTATCTGGGACACTTTAAAAGCCCATAGTTAAAATAAATTTATTATAATTAAGATGTATTAAGTTTCACTCCAGACTTGGTTTGATTTTACGTAAAAGAGCCACTCGAACTGATTATAAAAGGACATAACAAATAAGTTAATGTAGTGATTAGTTGTATAGCAGGATATTTGGCTCCATTGAATAATAGCCAATGTATCAATTATTGGCCTAGAGTAATGTTACTTTATAAATAAAATGCCTGCATGCATTTGCCAACAACAATTGTCAATAAATATATTTTAATTCATCATATATCAGTTTCTGTCTCATTATTAAATCAATCCAATTCACTAATTGCCCATAAGTATTCATTAGTAAAGTCCCTATTATTTAAATATGTTAGACTTTATCTGTGGAATGTCTAGTATTTACATTGTTTATATATATGTTTAAGTCCATGAGTCTTATTGTTTTCTCCGATTTTCTAGTGGGCTGGATGAAGAATTAAATATCGTGTGCTACCATTGTTATGTTATCCATTGGGTGTTAGATCTGGTGCTTGGAGAGTGGGTTCGAATCCAGGCTGGTCCCTGACCTAAATCTCGGGCTTGACTGGGTTTGAAGAACATTTTGTGAGTTCCAGCTTGTGTTAGATGGATAAGCATGTTTTGACTGGCACAATATATATATATATATATATATATATTGGAACTTCCAGCTAAACTGATAGGAAGAGTGCATTGACCGGACTCTTCCAGTCAAAAACACGTTTTAGTTGATATCTTATTCGAATGCCCGAACATTTAGAACAATGGTAAGTACACACCTTTGAAAAATCTATTTACAAAATAGACCTTTGTGCACCACTTCTAGAAAACAAAACAAAAAAAAATGAATTTTTTTCTTCCTTCCCTCCTAGAAGGATGTGCAATACCATATGTTCAGTGGAGCATAAGAATAAGATTTAACACCCCGGTAGAGCGATATCCCTTTGTGGCTAGCCCAGTCACTTTACATCTATGGTCTTCAAATGGGTAAGTTAAATGATTATTACAGGTACGTGGTTGATAAGGAAAGAATATATTTTCATCAATATAAATAACAATACGAAAATGAAATAAGTTTAATAGTATGATTAAATATTTATTTAATCCCAAATACCCACCACCATGTCATACTAATGATGATATAATAACAAAAATACTAAATAATTAATTATCACAAACCCATATATATATATTCGCGGCGTTGAAATAGATAAATACAATTTTCAATATGAAAAATAATAAATCCCTAAAGCTATTTGCAATGTTTATAAGTAATGGAAGTGGTCTGAGCTTTTTACCCTGTAGAAATAAGTTATACTTTGTGTGATTTGATATACAGATATGAGATTTTCGGTCATACAGGTATACGCTTTTACTGATTACTTTAAAACCTTTTTATTGATAGCCAATATAATAATAAAAAGAACTATGCAAACGTATATCTGCATTATAAAATATTTAACTAATTTTATATTTCCAACAAGTCAATAGAATGCATTGGCTCAGACAATATATCGTACTCACCATAAGGTACTGTATCTATTACCTTTTTGCTATCGATAAATTCCTATACATGTATATATGATGAATTTCAGGAGTGACAACAAGAGGAAAACAAATAGCAACAAAAAAAAAATCTCATTGCAATCTTTGTTGAAAATACTAGAATTTAATTTAGGAAAATTGACTCAAAAGATTTAAGTAAAAGCTTTAACATTTATGCCCGTAATCACTGTAAATTCAATATACATATGGTAGAGACAAACTCTCTTTTTTAAATGATTAATAATAATAATAATAAAGAAATAAAAATATATTTAATCGGAAATATCAAAGTTAATTATCTCAATATTAATAAAACATCTTAAAATAAACTTATGTCTGCTTCTTCATTCTTCTCCTCTGCGCTCTGAGTGGGCTTCAAGTCAACTGGCTGTGCGGTGAGGATTTCATTTATTTAGGCATAGGCAAGACATCGTGTGCGGCTGGAACTGGTGGTCACATCTTGGTGGCGTGGGATAGAGAAAGGGCGGTGCACCGGCTGGTTGTCTACCCCATGGTCATTTCACTGGACTCTCTGGTAGATTGCCCTATATTTTCCTCTGTTTGTATCTGATAATAATTTTTTTATTAAATGTTCATTTGCTATTTGACTGGTTCATTAAATCTTTAAGAAATCATTAGTTCTTAAAAGAACTGTATAATGGCTTTCTTAGAAAATGTCAGCAGTAGTCCTGTTCATAAATTAATCTCTAAGTAGCTGGTTGCTTGGAGAATTCTGGAGCCAAAAAGGTGAATGTCTTGCCCAGAACGACTGCCAAAAAAAAATGAATCTCCCAGCACTGACTAACTTATCCAAATCACCCATAAGAACCAATACAGATAGCCCTCTGAGAAGTATGAATCAGCCAATCCTTTTAATTTAGCTTATCACTTAGATTATAACATTTCTTACAATTTTTCCGATCAAATTTTACATTTTAGGATTTAATATTGACTTCCATCTTGAATAACCTAGACCACTTGCTTACAAAATCAATTCAAAAGAATTTTTAAAAAGATAACAGTTTAATTATAGCCTTATCAAACATTTTGCTTTTGATCAGATTTTTGCAAAAGCAATTAACATTATTTGCTTATGGAATAAAATTACGATCTTTAGAAAAGTAATTAAAAAAAAAAATACAAGTATGTTGGAAAATAAAAAAGACAAATACATATAATGACATATCATAAAAAATATACAAAAAGTAAAAACAAAAAAAAATACATGAGTTTATTATACAATATTTTGTATGTCAATTTCATATTACTTTAAATTGGTGTGTGTGGGTATTTTAATGCTCAGACCAACTTCCATTATTAATATAGCACATTTATATATTTGTTGTGCCTAATATGTACAAATCTATATATGTATCTGCTGTGATATTCTTTACAGCAGATTTTGTGCAAGGCCATTTGATAATGCCTGGCACAATACCCCCCTCTCCAATGAGACTTTTAAATGGATATGACCATTTAAAGTCTTAAGTTCTTATTTATACAGATATTATGAACTATACATGTGAGATGATTTTGGAGCATCCTGGATGCTATGGTATGGGTTTTAGTGCACGAGCATTGTATGTGCCCTTTATTCCCTGTTTTGTTTTAATCCAGAAAGCATTATCCCCACTGCATTCAACAATTTCAAAAGGGCCTTCATAAAGATTAAAATATTTTTACACTGGAACTTTTCTGGAATGCTCACATGAGGCATTCTGACCATCACTCTATCCCCTACCTTGAACCGGTAGTTTTGCATGCTGTGTTTCCTTTTCTTTCTTCTGAGACTCATCTTGTGCATCCGAGCTTGAGCCTTTTTTTTATCTAATTCTATGTCAATTGTTTTGTCTCTGCTCCCTGGGAAATTTGCCTTGAAGAGTTTTGGTACAAGTTTTCCAAAATGTAGCTGTGTTGGAGGGAATCCTGTGGATTCATGTACAGACCAGTTTATATAATTTAGTATCTGAGGTAGCTGTTTTACCCATCCCTTATGGTTTGTTGGTAAGTATGTATGAAACAATCTTCCCAACTCTCGCATAACTCTTTCACAAAGATTACTTTGGAGGGTTACGGATCGACATAAGTACATGTTTAACTCCCCATTTAGCAACCCATTTGTTCCATTCTTCTGATACAAAAGGGGTTCCATGGTCTGTCAGGATCATTTCTGGTTTCCCAACTGTGTTAAAATGTGAGGACTCTAGAACCTTTATAGTTTCACATGTTGTAGCTCTTGCTAAAGGTTAGGCTGCCACAAATTTCAAAAAAAGGTCATAAACAACGATTAAATATCTTTTTCTATTGAAGGGTGGCAGAGGACCATAAAAATCCATGGCCATTATTTCCATTGAATTGTTAGAGATGATTGATTTCATTGGAGTTGTGTATGCTCTATTCAGTGGTTTTGCATGCTGGCATATTTCACATTTGTTCAAAATCTTTATTATGTCTCGTTGCATCCCAGGCTAATAGAACCAGCGCTTGAGGCAATATTCAGTTTTTGGAGTTCCATAATGTCCATATAGTCTGTGAATGTAATCAGAGAGAAGGCCCCGAATGGCTGGTGGTACCATCACTCTCCATTCATCAATGTCTTCTTGAATTTGGTAATATAAAACCCCCTTTTCTATCTTGTATCAGCACTTCTTGCCTAGGGTACTGTCATCCTTCTGAGGAGATTGTGTACACAGTGTTATGATTCGGTTTAAGTCTTTATCTTCATGCTGTCTCTTTGACATTTGTTTTAGATGTTCCTCTATGTCTTTGTCCTTACATGATATGCTCATCATGTATGCATGATCTATCCTCAGGTGTTGTTGTTGTTGAGTTTGAATGGGATGACGACTGAGGATGTCAGCCACCACATTCTCAGCTTCTTTGCCATGTTTCACTGTATAATTAAACTCTTGGAGAAACAAACTCCAGTGAACTAGTCGGCTATTAGTGAGATAGCTGTGATTTAGAAATTGAAGACTCTTGTGGTCTGTAATTACTATCACTTCAGAGCCTAGTAGCATAGGGCGAAATTTCTCAAATGCCCATACGATTGCAAGGGCTTCTTTTTCTGTAACTGTGTAATTACGTTCAGGTCCTTTCAACAACCTGCTTATGAAGTAAAGGACCCCTATCTGACCATCTTGCAGAACTTGGGATAGTGTGACACCCAATCCATATGCACTGCTATCAGTTTGGAGTATAAAGGGTTTGTTAAAGTCTGGGTATGCCAGCACTACTTGTTTTATAAAACTTTTCTTAATCTCAGTGAATGCTTTCTCTTGTTCACTGGTCCAGTTCCAATGGGTATCTTTCCTGAGTAATCTTAGTAAAGGTTCCATTCGGTCAGCAAATTTTTCACAGAATCTGTTGTAAAAGTTGCATAGTCCTAAAAAGGACTGAATGTGCTTTCATGTTTTAGGTACAGGGAAGTCATTTATTGCACTGATTTTATCAGGGTGGGGTTTGATTCCTGTTTGTCCCACCAAATGACCCAAAAATTCTATCTCCTCAGAGATCAATATACTCTTTTTCAGATTGATTTTGATTTCTTTAGCTTCGCATTCTGCAAAAAATATTTGTAAGTGTTGGAAGTGTTCTTCCAGTGATGTGGATGCTACCACAACATCATCCACATATATTGTTAAAATTAATTTCCTGAGACAAAACCTGGTCCAGACATCGTAATAAACCTGCACCACTATTAACTAAGCCGAAAGGCATTCGATTAAATTGGTATGTGTGGCCTCCATATCTAAAAGCTGTGTATTTGTGATCTGTGTGATGTAATTCTATCTGCCAGTAGCTAGCAGTTAAGTCAAATGTGGAAAATATTATTTTGTCTTTAAATTTCATGAGTAACTCTTGCATACGAGGTGGAATAGTACAATCTGGTATTGTCACCCTATTAAGTTGGCGTGCATCAAGGCATAACCGCATGGATCCATTTTTCTTTCTGACCACCACTAGGGGGTTGCAGTATGGGGAAAAGCATTTATCAATGATGCCCCATTTCAACATTTGTTCCAGCTGTTTCTCCACCTCCTCCTTAAATTTGTGTGGTATGGGGTAGGATCGCGCTTGGAATGGTTCTCCTGGTTTCAATCTGATTCTTTGTTTATATCCTTTAATGAGCCCAGGACTATCAGAAAATATGTTTTTATAAGTATAAAGCATAGATTTGAGTTTTTCTGTCTCAGTGGCAGAAGTCAGTTTTGCTCCATTTGCCTTTTCTTCCATCAGCTCCATGTCCAGTTGGGTCATACAACATGCCTCAGTATCATCATGTAAGTGGGGTTTTAGCATTTCAATTTGTTTGTCATTGCACACTACCAGCCGATGTTCATAATCTAAAATGCATCTGTTTTTGTGTAGGAAATCTGAACCCAACACAACTTCATGGATAAGACTGGTCATTATTAAGAACACTTGGTATACCATCTTATGTTGTATGTGCATCTGTACCCAAATTTGCTTAGGCAGAAGTTTTGCTTTCCGGTTGTTTGCTAATGTTATTTGTGCTGTCTTCAAAGGTAAGATTTCTATGCTTGGGTTTTTTGCTACAATGCGGTGGTATAGATCTTCTGATATTACAGATATTTGACTGCCAGAATCCAGCATGGCCATGACTTCAAGTCCCTCCATTGTCAGACTGATCTCGGGACAACTTTGTGGAGCATATTCAGGCACTCTATCTTCCCATGAACATATCAAGTTTGATATTTCTTTGTCCATATTAGACCATGGTTTTATGATGTGGCCACAGAACTCTTCATTTTTGTTCCTGTTTGTGTGATTGGTATGTTTATCTTCCCAAACATTTGCTGATAGCTTATATTGTTGGCTCATGTCTATCTCATTTAATAATTCATCCATTTGTTGCACTGAATTTGCACTTGCGGTGAGCACCATTTGTTCAACATGAAGTGGCAAATTACAGTGGATTATCCTGACAATTCACCCCTCTGATATGTGGCATGCTTTCAGTGTCTGAAGTCTTGCTGCTTGTCTTCTGAAAAATTTCAAATAATTTTCGCCAGTATTCTCTTTATATTTTTCCTGCATGACTTGTTGCAGGATCATATCTTGGCACTGTTCACTCCAAAAACTTTTTAACAATACCTTTTTATAATCCTCAAATGTTTTGGGATGGTGGAACAAGGACTGCCACCATGTTTGAGCATTGCCATGGAGGTGATTGTAGGCAATTGCCAGTTTACCAAAGTCATTAATTTGATTCACTTGGAAATATGTTTCTAAGCTTTTAATATGCTCGATAGGAGCTTCATCTGTTTGTCCCTCAAATACCTTTATTTTTAAAAATTGGTTTATATTGCACGAGTAAGATTGTCCCTTTTCTCTTTCATGTATCTCATTTTTAAAGCTATAAAATCTTGTTTCGATTTCCTTTGACATTTCATGTTTGAACTCCTCCATTCTTTGGTTCATGTATGCAGTGTTTTCCGAGAGTTGTTGAGTCAGTTCATTTATCTTTTGCGGTATTCTGGCCATTTCTTGTTTTATATTTACTAAAGTTTCTTCCATTATGGTTTACTTTTAAAACATATTTATAAGTATTATTCAGGGTTTACGTTATAAGTATTTATATTTGGTATATATATAAAGTTTTTAGTTACTGATCAGTTAAATACAGAATCGGTAATATCGGATATTTTATTTTTATTATAAAATTATTCTTTAACTATCTGTCTTATTTTTAAATACGCAGTACACCGCACACCTAACTCTGTCTTATTCCACTTGCCAATTATTTGTTTTTTCTATGCCCTGTTCCAGTTATTTTGCCCCCTTTTACCTACGTCTATTTAATTCTATTTATCGACCAAAAAGAAAATCACGTTTAAAATACGAAACTTATTTTGTTATGCTAGTATTCAACACTATTTTATTTTACCTAAATGACAACAACAAATTAACCAGTAAGTTATTTCAAATCATTACGAATTTTTTAATTCGTTAAGCCAGTATTTAACAGTATTTCATTTTACTTTTTTTTTTAAACAAAAACAAATTCAAGTATAAGTTATTTTAAAATATTACACTATGTTTGATAAACAGGTTTTATACCTATATCAAAATGTCTATTTTCTCTCTTTTTCTTTTTCAAAACAAAACAAAAAACAAGAAATTCGATTGTAAGTTATTTAAAAATATTACGATATAATAAATTATTACTTTTATTTGTAATAACTCCGACCATTTATATACCACATATATACAGCGTGTGACCTACTCCCCCCCCTCATTCGTTTAATAATTTTTATATACTTTATTACTATTTTAATTGCATATGTTGATGTCAGTTTTTACTCAGTTTAAACGGCAACTTTACTTATCCAATAAAATGTTAGTGACTCAGTTTAAAGTGAAAATTGTTTAGCAATTTTTAAGATAAAACAATCTGTACTCTATATAACAAACTATCAAGCTTCAATATAGTATATGTATAAATATTTAAAATAAATTTCACGTCTATTTTATTCATACAGTATATCTATAGAATACGGTGTTTGCATTTGATTTATTGCTAACAATTTGAATCATAAATATATATTAAATATCTGTCGCTACAAAAAATAACACTATCATTTGGGATCTGCAGATTATTGAGTAAAATATTTTAAATTATTTAAGAATAACTTTAAAAAATATATACATATAGCAAACTAAGTGTGTTCGTTTGTATGGCCTATTATTTACACTATACATATGAAAACAACAACAACTAATGATCAAATTTTATATAACTTCTCTTATATATATAGTCAACTTTTAATTTAGTTCTTATTTATGTCTACATTAAGTTTATATAGACACATATCACGTAATTTACTTTTACCGTAATTTACACATTGTATAATTTAACTTGTTCTTTCCTTAATCGTACCATTTTTACATTTAAACCATGTGTGGCACCAGTTTTACTGTACCAGGCCAAACTCCCCTGCAGATTTCCTAATCCTAATCTTGCACTGAACATGAAGTGAACAAGATTTAACAGGAAAAAGAATGGATATCAATTTAGCCGATTGTCTGTACTTATATATATATATATATATTGGTACTTCCAGCTAAACTGATATGAAGAGTGCACTGACCGGACTCTTCCAGTCAAAAAAAACACCCTTTAGTTGATATCTTATTCGAATGCCCGAACATTTAGAACAATGGTAAGTACACACCTTTGAAAAATCTATTTACAAAATAGACCTTTGCGTGCCACTTCTAGAAAACAAAACAACAACAAAAAATGAATCTTTTTTTTTCTTCCTCCCCTCCTAGAAGGATGTGCAATACCACATGTTCAGCAGAGCATAAGAATAAGATTTAGCATCCCGGTAGAGTGATATCCCTTTGTGGCTAGCTCAGTCACTCTACATCTAGGGTCTTCAAATGGGTAAGTTAAATGATTATTACAGGTACGTGGTTGATAAGGAAAGAATATATTTTTATCAATATAAATAACAATACAAAAACGAAATAAGTTTAATAGTATGATTAAATATTTATTTAATCCCAAATACCCACCACCATTTCATACTAATGATGATATAATAACAAAAATACTAAATAATTAATTATCACAAACCCATATATATATATTTGTGGCGTTGAAATAGATAAATACAATTTTAAATAAGAAAAATAATAAATCCCTAAAGCTATTTACAATGTTTATAAGTAATGGAAGTGGTCTGAGCTTTTTACCCTGTAGAAATAAGTTATACTTTGTGTGATTTGATATACAGATATGAGATTTTCGGTCATACAGGCATACACTTTTACTGATTACTTTGAAACCTTTTTATTGATAGAAAATATAATAATAAAAAGAACTATGCAAATGTATATTTGCATTATAAAATATTTCACTAATTTTATATTTCCAACAAGTCAATAGATTGCATTGGCTCAGACACTATATCGTACTCACCATAAGGTACTGTATCTATTACACTTTTGCTATCGATAAATTTCT
>JAQFVV010002620.1:0-22064 GCA_028023455.1 Epiperipatus broadwayi | reverse complement strand
ATTAAATAACAGTAATTATAAATTTATTAAACGCACATTGATAACAGTGAAATTTTTATTTTTACATAATTGCAATTCAAAAATATTAATATGATTTCTTCATACTGGCACAAAAATATATTTCATATTGATAAATTTAAATATGAATGTTTTAACAACATTATATAGATTTCAAAATCTTTATAATAAATATTTCATGAATAGATCATTACTCATAAAATGCATATTTTAAATATGTATATCTATATAATAGCTAGCATATTTGAATTGGGTTTCTTTACTGTTAAAATATTAATAAAATTAATTAAATGATAACAAATTGAATCACTATGATGATGAATATGATGAATACTAGTTCCATCTTATCCATAAATATTTAGTTACAAGCTTTTGCACAGATGCTTAACTTTTACAGATAATACTGAACACTATATGCATTACATTTTAAACAAATATATCTGTACTAATGATTACAACTTAGTTTACAAATTATATAATAAGACAGCTATAAAAATAATTAATATAAAATAGAACAACAGAATAATGAATATTATTGTACAGTAAATATGGTGAGAGGGAAAGTGTATAACTTGTGAATTCTAGTCTATATTTGCAAATGTGTTCACTGTTATACTTTAACTCTTAATCTGATTTTTGTGTGATAAAAATAATGATGAAATTAATAAAATATGTCTATGTCAAATAAGGTGAATAATATATGCACTGATTCTTTCTGATGATGATTCAAAAGAATCACGGTAATCTTGGAGCATCAAATGATCCAATGAGGTAAGACTTTTCTGTCTCTCTCTGTAGAGTTTGAGATATTTGATTTAGGTGAAGTTTCTTTGCAATTAGTGCTTCCCAATATAGATAAGCATGGGAGTGCTGAAATAATCAAGGGAAATTGTAGTATCCTCTGGTATAATTGTGAGAAGTTAAATATTCTCAATATTAAATATTCTCAATAGTCCATAAGTAATAGCTATGATTTATTTATGTCTTATTACAATTTTATTTATGTCATCATCATCATCATCATCATCAACCATTATCAATCCACTGCAGGATGAAGGTCTCTCCAAGTTTAATCCATCTTCTCCGATCTTTAGCTTCTCTTCTCCACAACACCCCTGCACATTTTCTTATTTCATCCATCCATCTCACATGTGGTCTCTTTCTGGGTCTTTTACAATCTCTTGGAATCCAGTTTAAAATTTCAATTGTCCATCTATTATCATCACTTCTAGCAATATGTCCAGCCCAACTCCATTTCAATCTTTTAATTTTTTCAATAAGGTCAGTAACACCTGTTTGTTGTCTTACCCATACATTGCGTTTTCGATCTCTTCTTGTTACTCCCAACATACATCTCTCCATACTCCTTTGAGTGGTCTGAAGTCTCTGTATTGCTCTTCTATTAAGTGTCCAAGTCTCAGATCCATAAGTAAGAACTGGTAAAACACATTTATTAAAAACCATCCTTTTCAAACATATAGGCATAGCGTTGTGTGTTTGAGAGTTGTGGTAGGACGCACATACCACACTCTCTATTTAAAAAAGGAAAAGACTGTGATACCTTGAACCAGCTATTGCCATCTCCAGAACATTATCTTCCAATGGAGGTGTCGCGGGAATTAAAAACAGGAACCTGGACTCTTCTACCATAAGCTATATGAAATGAACAATTATTAAAATCAATTAAGAACTTTCGTCAAGTTTTATAAATTGATAAACAAGCCAACTTAAATGTTAAAACGGACTCTTATCTGACTTTTGTAAGTTTTTAAATCAAATTAATAATGTTTAATTTTATATGTTTTCCGATTGATAAAAATCATTTCCATTTTTTTTTCTCTTATTGTATAAATTATTTGTTGTTTAAATTTTAAATGATGAAATTTAGGTTGGGTATAGACGTTGCATAGATTCTTTAGCGGTTGATTATGTTGTGGTTTTCACATTCGATTAGAATATATAGGTCAACGATATCACTGCGGCATCTTACGTTGAATGCTAATGGGATTTGTATATTCCCTATGCAAGTGACGCTTATTGATAACTTTGTATTTTGATCGGTTGTGTTTAATTCGAATGTTTTTGACCATGGAATCTGTGCAGCTGATCTATACTCAACATTTTAAAAGCAATTTTATAAAATTCATTTGTGCGAACGTATCTAAATGTTAAATTTAAGTCGGGCGTGAATGGCTATATAGTTTTGTAAAGTTATATTAAGGGAGGGTAATCTTAGGTTATTCATTTTGTAGTTGAATTGGTTCAATGGATTGGATATATTTGTGTAATAGTAGATGTAGTATGAGATCCGCTTCGGGCTGGATTGCATATATACGCCATACACCTTCTGTTTGCCTATGGATGGGTTTGTAAGTCGGCAGAAGACCGCAATCCATTCCTATGGAGTTTTTTGTTTATTGTTCTACTTGCCAACAGATGTCACATTCCTGTTGGTGGAGAAACCATGTCTTCTCTAATCTACTTACTGATCAGATGTACTTTCCTGACAGTATAGTATTTTGTGTTGTCGTATCATGCTACATTGAATACATGAATGTATCAGATGGATTGGCGCCAGTTTGGTTGCGAAATTTGTTGCCTAAGGTTAAATCAGGGAAGATTATTTTCTTTTCAAATGCAGATCTATATAGTCTATTCATACTTGACTATCTAAATAAAATATTAAACTCATTGAAACTTAGTTAAATGTAAAATTAAAAGATTAATAGAAAAATCTAAAATGTTGAATTTATTTCTCAAAATTTAAATGTTATTTTATATGTGCGTAAATAAATATTTTTATGTGTTAATTTCTGGCAGTGGCTTTTATTTATTGATATTTAAGATATAAATTAAGATATAGATTTTTATCTCTGCGTCTCCGCTGAGCTAGTGACTTGGGCTAACGATCGGAATATTTAAATAAAGTGGAATCTTAACAGCGCGTATCTGCCTACTCTATAAATTTTTCTAGGTTTAAATGCCTAGATGGCGCCTTGTAGAGCAGATATTGTTTTTGCGGTTAGATTCGATCTTCACTTTCATTTCGATCATTATAATTTTTTTTTTTTAATATTATGATTAAATATTTATTTAATCCCAAATACCCACCACCGTTTCATACTAATGATGATATAATAAAAAAATACTAAATAATTAATGATTAAAAACCCATATATGCATTGAAATAGATAAAATACAATTTTAAATAATGAAAACAATAAATCCCTAAAGCTATTTCCAATGTTTTATAAGTAATGGAAGTGGTCTGAGCTCTTTTACCCTATAGAAATAAATTTTACTTTGTGTGATTTGATATACAGATATGAGATTTTTGGTCACAAGGGCATACACTTTTACCAGTACTTTAAAACCTTTTTTATTGATAGCAAAAAATAATAATAATAAAACTATGCATATATTTGCACTATGAAATATTTCATTAATTTTATATTTTTCAACATGTCAAATAAGGTTGCGTTAGTTCAGATACTATATAGTATGCAACATGAGATACCGTATCTATTTCCTTTTTGCCATTGATAATTCTCATACATGTATATACGTGCAGCACAATTAAATACTTTCATTATTTTAAATATAAAGTTATTTAAGAACTTGCTTACAGGGAATATATAATAGATCCCTTCTTACACGCATCATGAGGTGTAGCAGTGACAAAAAAAAAATAACTTAAAAAAAAAGATATACGGTTAAATACATTTTTTTAAGATATTCAACATGAGATATCATACTTACTGAATATTATTAGCATATGTACGCATATATAAACATGTATATTTGTGTATGACGAATTTTAGGAGTAACAAAAAGGAAAATGAATAGCAACAAGAAAAAAATCTCATTGCAACCTTTGTTGAAAATACTAAAATTTGAAATAGAAA
Organism: Epiperipatus broadwayi; assembly: GCA_028023455.1. Lineage (NCBI taxonomy): Eukaryota > Metazoa > Onychophora > Udeonychophora > Euonychophora > Peripatidae > Epiperipatus > Epiperipatus broadwayi. The sequence continues at coordinate 18,141 of JAQFVV010002620.1, read as the reverse complement.
AATTGACTCAAAAGATTTAATTAAAAGCTTTAACCATTTATGCCCGTAATAACCGTAAATTCAATATACATATGCGAGAGACTCTCTCTCTTTTTAAATAATTCATAATAACAACAAAAAAATAATAATATATTTAATCGGAAACATCAAAGTTAATTATTTCAATATTAATAAAACATAATAAAACAAACTTATATCAGCGTCTTCATTCTTCTCCTCAGGGCTCTGAGTGGGCTTCAAGTCAACTGTCTGTGTAGTGAGGATTTCATCTATTGAGCAAAGCGGCGTTGGTCATCATCGAGGGCGGCTGGAACTGGTGTGGTCACATCTTGGTGGTTTGGGACAGAGAAAGGGTGGTACGCAGGCTGGTTGTCTTCCCCACGGTCATTTTACTGGGCTCACTGGTAGCTTGCTTCATATTTTCCTCTGTTTGTATATGATAATAAATTTTATCAAGTGTTCATTTTTTCTACCTTGACTAGTTTATTAAATTCTTAAAAAATCAAAAAGTTCTTAAAAGAACTATATAATGGATTTCTTAGAAAATGTCAGCAGCGGTCTAGTCCATAAAATTATCTATAAGTTGCTAGATGATTGAAAATCTCTGGGAGCCAAAGTAGTGAATGACTTGAATGCCAAAGAAAAGAATGAATCTCCTAGCACTGACTAACTTATCAAAATCACCCATAAGAACCAATACAGATAAGCCCTCTGAAAAATATGAATCAGCCAATCCTTTTAATTTAGCTTATCACTTCTAGATTATAACATTGCTTACAATTTTTCCGATTAAATTTTACATTTTAGGGTTTGATACAATGATTGGTTTCCATCTTGAAAAACCCAGACCACTTGCTTACAAAATCAATCTCAAAAGAATTTTTAAAAGATAACAGTTTAATTATAGCCTTATCAAACATTTTACTTTTGATCAGATTTTTGCAAAGGCAATTAACATTCTTAGTTTACAGAATAAAATTAGTTTTTTTTAGAAAAGTAATTTATATATATATATATATTCTAACTTCCTCCCCGCACATCCTCACCCCAAAATATACTGTTTTATTCACGAATATTACGGGTCTCTGTAGCTCAGTTAACAAATAAATAAATGAAATATTCAGCATTAATTAAAATGATTACTAGCTCTAATTCCCTTAAAATACAAATTCGGATTCAATTTTAAAATGAATTAACAAATATTTACTATTTCATGAGACATGGAGTGACAATACTGGGAACGAGATAGACCACAATGAGACATTATCCACACGATACTACCTCAATGGCATAAAGAACACTATCATCCTTTTTTTACTATACCAAAGGACTAACTCATAGTATTCCTCTTATGACTTTCTGAGCTCTATTCACTACAATTAAAATAATAATCATATCTTAATCTTCTTTATAACAAGAATCTAGCTCAATTAAATAAAATAAAGTAGAAATAAAATAAAATCTCCAGGTTCATAAATTGTATTCTAACTGATTTAAAATTACGGTAGTAAAATATAGAAAAGGGAATTTTATGTCATAATCTATTACACAGCAACTAACAATAATAAAATAATAATAACAATAACAAATATAATATAATCTTATTTCTTCCTAAAATGAAATAAATAAATACGTACGTGGTAGTATTTTAATAATCTGACACCAGAATACGTGTGGCAACATTAGCATATAATTTAATGTAATATTGTGGCAACCGACTTATGACCAATAAATAATATAAAATTATGATCTTTTAATTTTAACATACCAATAAATTCTCAAAATTCTTATAACACTTTTATGTTTACCTTTTGTGCAAAATTTATATGTCTGTTCAATTATAAATGTATCGTGATTTCATGCATCCATGTGGAGAAATAACAACTCAGACACAAAACTTTAAAATAAATTTAAAACAAAGTTTATTAACAATATATATAAATTAACAATATTTTTACACTATATACATTGGATATCCCTTACTCTCATATCTCAACTTAGTTTATTAGTTTATAAAATGAAATCAAAATATTATTTAATTTTCCTAGTTAAATCTTTTTTTTTTTAACACTTAAGAAAATACAGTATTATTACTTGATTTATTATTATGGTTAGCTTATTACAAAATGCATTTCTTATATGATTATCACTAACACTTTGCATCCCTAATATTATTAAAATTATATTTTTTACAAAATTTACATTCGTAGTAAAATTCTACAAAATAATAAAATTTAGTTTCATATTGGTTGTATGGAATCTTACAAAGTCAAATCACTATTCTACATTCGGTATTAGGTTTTTATTATTCATTATCCGATGTTTATTAATCCTAATATCATCATTCAAGCCTTACTTCGGATGATATAATTACAACTATTAATATACCATGCACAAGTATATGTTTACTACACATTATTGAACTATTTTCTTAATAAATATGCAATACTTATTTTCTAAATATTATTTAAAACATTCAAATTTTATTATCACTTTAAAAAAACAAAACAACAACTTTGTTTAGATTTCTCTTTCAAAAAAAAAATCTTATATTCATTTCTGAATTAATTTTACAATGTATTATATGATTCTTTCTCTCTTTATGATATTTTGGACTTTCAATTTTAAAGTTACACAATTCTATACATTCCAGCAAATAAACTATTCTTACATAAACGATAACATATCTTCAGTTCTATTTTATTCATTATTTCTTTGAAAATATCTTTCTGATCGATGCAGATTCATGAAATAAGGATAGCGAAGATAGATGCATAGGATCAAAATACAACTAGAATATTACTCGTCATATATCTTGACAATCATGGCACAGTGAATTAAAAGACACTATAGAGGAGTGACCTTTACCTGTCTACCAATCTCTATCATAGGAACGATGCTAAAGCTATTTCTTCAGCTTTATTCTAACATCAAAAATTTAAAGATATGCAAAACACTGTCCAAACCATATGTGTTCAGTCATAGGACTTTGTTAACTATACTAAATCACACAAAACTAAATATGATCCAAATCCCTTATATTTTCCTATTTCTTAAAAAAAAACACATCATCTTGGTTTCCTCTCCACTAGTACTTCCAAGTCACTATCCGATCTTATTTCTCAAGATTTTTTCTATACTGTACATCGACAAATACATATCTGCATTACTAACAATAATAAAATTCATTTATTTTAAAACTATTCCACTGTTCTATAAGAAAATCTTTTTACTACTTTCCTCCGTATATTTAATCATATACAAACTATTTAAATATCTGAATACTTTATCACATGAAAGTTCAAAAGAATCACACAATTGTTCTGTTAAATTATATTATTAATATACTTTAAATAAATTATTGCATGCATATTCCGAATTACTCCTATCTCATAATATGTTAAAAATGTTGTATAAAATGTGTACATATAATTTAAACTTTCACACTTCATTCTTAGGTCAATAGATGATCTAAAAAAAATACATTATGCATTATAAATAACTATTAAAATTACCAAACGACCTTTATCTCCTCGATCGCGTTCCGTAGGCTTCACCATCCATTTGATCCTTGTAGATATAAGATTCACATCCATACACTTTATTTTAAACTCTATTTCTATAATTTTATCAAGCTATTATATTTAAATTTTAATATTACTAAATTTATGTTTTATGTTTTCCCTAATCTCACATAACATTTTGTATTTTAAAATAAATTAGTAAAAAAATATTTCAAACTATATTTACTGTACTTCTTCATCAAATTTCCTTGAAAACCGTTCATACTAAAGCTAAAAAAAATGTTTATTATTTCTTCTTCAGTCACTTAATGTTCTCCTCCCTGCTTGTTCAATTTTAAGGTAAAACAATTATTGCTCTGTTTAATAAATATTCATAGATGACAATCCTTGGTTTTTTATAATATTTAATACAATTATTAATTATGATATCAATTAATCCCGTAAAGAAAACTTCTAAAAGATTCTCTTCTAATATTTTTTGCCAATATTTTCTCCCGCGCGACTTTTACGATGCATCTTCTCAGTACTTTGATTTAAATATTCAATAAAACTTTTCTGTTTCCATGGATTCATTTCATTAAGTAAATTAGATTTATATTTTTCAAATCTTTATCTTTATTAAGCATTTCTCTAATGAACACGTTATAATATTTTTAATTCTTCTTAGAGAAAGTTTTTCTGTTCCTTTTCCATAAAAACACAATAGCTCTTTCATATTATTATTCTGTAACTTTTTTCCTTCTTTTAAAATTCTGGTACTATATACTTTGTAATGTTTCCTTTAAAAAGACAAACACTCTTTCTCCATTATAACTTTTACATAACTTTTTCTTTATGATATACGCATCTTAATTTTTCCATAGAGAAGAATAAAAAAAAAAACCTCGGAGTAGCCTTAGAAATTTGTGCGTCATAATTTTTTCTGACGGCAAGTAACTTCTCTTTTAAGTTTTCCATATAACATCCAAATTATATTCCTCTGAGTTACAATTATAAGTTTCTGGTTGAGCATAAATACAGCTGTATCAAGGCACTTTACAAATATTTTTCCTTTCTCATAACTTCTATATACTGTTTTCTGTAGTACTTCCATTTTTACTGCAAGGTTTTGGCTAAACTTGAATAAAAATTCTAGCAAGAAATCTTTTAAATTAGCCCTTCATTTAAAGGCAGTTCAAAATATTATATGTTAAAACAAAACTTTTAAAATAAATACAAAATTTTTATAAAATTATAACACTTTTCTAGCTTACGATCTTATACAGCTAAAAAAATATGTTACTCCTTCCTTTACTTACACATTACTTTCTCCCGCTTCGTCTAATTCCTCTTTTCCATCTGCTAAAATACCTCCATTGATTGGTTAATGACTTTTTTAGCATGAAAAAATTTACACATTTTAGTTTTATAATAGATTAAACCTTTTAAAATAAAGAATTTATGATGTCATGTTTTAAAATATTACTTAGAATAGTATTTTTAAACTCAATTATAGTTTTATCAAAATCATTTAAATTTTAAAACAATTATTAAAATAATATTTAATATTTCAACTTTTACTTTAACGATAGATAGCAATTATATCTAGTTTTATAATTCACAAACTTTATTATTATATTCTAACAAGCGTGTGTGTGAAGGTATATAATATACAGTCACATGATTACTAACTTTATCAGATGATTTGATTTTTTTTTGTTAATTTACGTCTTGGTCTAAATTACCAAAACTAATATATTTTATAAAAATTTGGAAAATAATTTAAAAATGTAAAACTAAATATAATTCTCACCATCCCAAAGTTTATCTTAAAATATATTAGATTAAATTTGAATATTAATTATAATTATAATATTACATATCGCGTTTATTTAATTTATTAGTTTTAAAACATTACAATTGAATTGTTTAATATACTTTTAACTATTTATAGCTGTATTATTTTATATGGCCAGCTTTTACAACCATAAGCAAGGATATAATTAAGCTTTATTTAACTTTTTTTAAATAATCCATTACACTTTTACATACCAGGTATTTTTCAGCCTTAAATTGTACTATAAAATCTAATTGATCATACAATTATCAATATATTACACAAACGTATTTTAAAATTTAAAATTTTTTAGCAATTGACCATTCTACCTTATTATGACCTATAGATAAGGCACAATATATATATATATATATATATATATATATATATATATATATATATATATAACAAATATGTTGGAACAAGTGCTTTAATTATTTACTTTACTAATATGTTCCAACATTTGATCCATTTGTTTAATAAATTTGCTTTTCTCTATTTGAATTTTTTAGAAAAAAACAAAATACATAAAATAACATATCATAAAATATACAAAAATGAAAAATAAAAAAAATACATGAGTTTATTATATGTGTACAATATTTGTGTGACCATTAAATGTTTGCTTTAGATTGGTGTGTGTGGGTATTCTAATTGCTCAGATCCAACTTCCATTATTAATATAGCACATTTATATATTTGTTGTGCCTAATATGTACAAATCTATATATGTATCTGCTGTAATATTCTTTACAGCATATTTTGTCGCAAGACCATTTGATAATGCCTGGCACAATCTCACATATAATATATTTCTAAGTATCCTACAATCTTATAAGATCAAATTTAAGACTTCAGTTACTTACATATTATCATTCCTTTGTAGTATAAAACCAGTTTTATTTCAGCCTTCTAATTTTTTCAGTGATCTCAGTTTTAACTATTTCTTTTCTCACCCAAACATTTTGCTTTTGATCCTTTTTATTAATCCCAACAAATGATTAATCAAAAGGCACTATATGGTCTACAATTTTTATAATGCTGTTTTATGAAATACTCTAAATACACAGGCAAAACACTCCATATAATAGCACCACTCAGTGCAAGCCAGAGTAATAAATGGATGCAGGAAGGTTTGTGCATAAAATCCTTATCTAGTGCCTACTCAATCTAATCAACCTTCCTGAATCCATTGATTACTCTGGTTTGCAATGAGTAGTGCTTCTATATGGATAGTTTTGCCTGTGTGTAAACAGATTGTGTAAGCATAAAGAATGGTGATCATGTGATGTTTGATGGTTAAATACGCTAAATCTCAGATCATTAAATATTCATTTGAATAATAAATTTACTATAAAAATTTTTTAAGCACATAGGCACATTTCTTTTAGTATTGGAAGTGTTTTTGTGTTTAATATATCAAGCACATTACTAGGCTAAAATACATAATTTCTGTTAAGTGAAATTTAGAACCATTCAACTTTTCTATGCTGTAATTTAGATACTTTCATGTCCTTTTCTACTATTGAGATGTTGTTTTTTTTAAAAAATCCATATCTCATTTTCACTTTCATATCCAAATTTGTACACAAAACTTGTTAGTTTTCAAAGATTTTTCAATTCTAGCATCAAAATCTCTCATTATAAATTTAAAATGTCGTTTGATTTGATCAAAAGCACATTGATTATCTATACAAAATATATATTATTTATTAGAAGAGAACTTGTTGGAATATAAACCTGAATTATCCTCATTTAGTAACTTTTATTAAATTGAATAAATAATCTTGTTACTCTCTCTGATATGCTATCAGTCTCCATAATATTGTTTTTAATCTGAATTTGTAACAAATCAATATCTCTCCAATCATGCTTCCAATACTTTTACCTTTATAATAAATGTCCGCTTTAAAATATATATACATGTAAAATTGTGAAAGGAATTACTCTTTACACATTTGCTAGAAAATTGACACACTTTCCCATCAATAATTGTTTTAAAACAATAGGTAGTCTATTTATGGTTAGAGCTTACTCTTGAAATAAACTAACAATTATTGAATGTGCACAAATTAAGGCTTGAACTTATTATGAGCCTGTTTTTTTGAATCTGCATATTACTTATACAAGTCTGATTGATTGGAGTATGTGTATCAATTTTCTAGTGCATGTGTGAAGAGTAGTTTCTTCTACAATTTTACACACACACATATATATATATATATGACTATATTATTAATTATTGCATATATACACACATACACAGTAGTCTCTCTTATATTCATCATTTGTATATCTGCAGTTTTAGTTAATTGCAATTTTTTTTAAAAATATTTAATTGAAAAAAAGTCAAAACCTTATAAATTAATGAAAAAAGCTATCATTTAGTAAAGTGTTGTTAGCTGAGAAGTGAGTGCAGCCGCCTTGCAAGCAAGCAGTTGTTTGCAGATGGTTGTTGTGGGTTTGCCTCCCGGCCAATGCTATGATACATGAAAAAAAGGTATCATTTATTAATTTGCAGTACAATGATGGGACATACCACAAGCAAATAGCAATGATTAACATTTATTTCTCTCATTATAAACCTGTTTTTAAGATGTCCAAATTCTGCTGAAAATTTAAGTAAACAATTATACTTTCTACAATTTTTCACATGCAATATTTATAAATTTATTACATTAACAACAATACACTTAATTTTTTAGGTTGTAAATACAATATTTTTAAAAAGCAGTAATTAAAATAATAAATCAAAAAATAATATTGTAATCTTCCTCATATAAAAGTATAAACCTTGATTATAAATTAAATAGAACCATTAGACTATAATATTAAAAAATTATGGATTCTTTTAAATTTATATGTAAGTACTAAATTTATTTAATTTTTTTCAAAAATGTTAGTAAATGCAGAATATATATATTTAAATATGCACATAGAGATGTGCCCTAAAATGTATCTTTTATATAATTCACTACCATCCATGAATTTGATGTATGATAATGTTTAGAATCAAATATCATAATTATAGGGAAAATATTGATGATTTTGTTATATTGTCATTTTTGTTAACAATATATTTTTTAAGGCCTGGAATTCTCCTAATTATAACTTATTCTTTTTTTATTTATTTGTAAGTGACTATGAACTTAAATGTTGTGTTGCATTTTTAAAAATATTCTTATTTTCTCTATTAGAAAAATTTATTCCTATATTCACATTTTCTGTTGTTTATGCCCTTTTCTAGTTCAAAGCTGTATTTCCATAGATATTGTGTGGAACAGAACCAATTTATATCTTGTAGTCTTTATATTTCATTGTATCTATTATATCTAATATTCTGTTCATCTTTATTGCTATCACACGGTCATATTATAGACAAATGTATCTCTATATTTTGGTATATTTCTATTATTTTACCATATATTATGGGTTTTTCTTATAATTTAGCTTTGAACTTTTTTTTAAAAAGGCATCATTTTATATATTTTGTATAATTTTATTAAGTTTTTAATCTGAGTGCACATTTACTGTATGATTCTTGAATGGATTTCTAGATTTATTTTTTATCCATTTTATTTTATCTATATTTAGACATCTGCCTTATAATTACTTTAATTACAATTTAAGATTTTACTCAATGTCTATCTATTAATTCTAGCTGCTTTTCCTTTTTAGTTTGATCAAATAAAAGCATAGCATTTAATTTTTATTTTAATAGATAAATACTATATATATATATCAATTAACTTTCATTTAAACTTTATAAAAAATAAATTCTAATTTAATATTCAAATAGGAAAAATTGGAATTGATATGTTTTTGAAAATTCAGATTATATGCTAAACTTCCTATCAGAGAACATTTGTTTACTTTTGTTTACTAATTCAATAGCGTCTTTCCCTAAATCTTAACAATATAACTTCAGTCATAACTGAAACATAACCAACTAAGTTTTCAATTAAATATTTTCCCAAATAATTTAGAATTCTGAAATCTCAAACAAGGCTATTAATTTAAAATTGTGTTTATAAAGTATAATTCTCCATTTATAAAGCAGGTATTTTTAAATCTACTTGCTACAAGAAAAATTTTACATACATATTTAATTTAAGATCTCTAATTTAAACCAAATAGAAATAATGATTTCTCTTAGCATGATATAAGTAATTTTCATGACAAATAATTTTCGAATTGTTGATTAATTCTAATAAGTATATTCCGACCTTCAGTTTTATCATTTATTTTTAAAAGCTTTTTATTTATTTGTCTATATATATATAACGCGAATTTATAATGATACATTATTTGATTATCCAATTTATACTTATGAGACAACAAAAAAGTCTGGATTAATTTATTTATTTTATATCTAGAGGAAAATGAATCAATTCCAGTTCATTTCTATATGTTAATATTGTCATGTGAATATTTATTTGTTTGTTAAAACAAAAATCTATAATCAATGAAGAATGTGAGGGGTGGTGGACTATATAAATATTGAACATAACTGTTCAAGTAGATTGTCTTGAATTCAAAACCTTAGATGATTTAAAGTTTAGATTTTTAATTTGAATAGCAAAGTATAGTTAAAAGTGATTGTTTGATTCTTGACTTCATTGCTTCTAAGTTTGAATTCCAAAGTTTCATTAATAAAGAATAAGATCTAGAAACTGGTCTAAGAATGGTGATATCATTGATTATTTAAACTTATGGTAGAGTGTAGTAGAATAGGAAACTGCTCTTGTTTTAATATATATATACACATTATCATTTCAGATAGTCTATATTTGCAAAAATCCTAAAGATGTCATTGTTCCTTTAAATTATTTTTAATGAAGTTTATGAAAGATGATGGTAAGTATAACTTATAGTTTTATATTTTTTGAATCTAATTATATATTTTACCAGTCCACCTATTGCTGATTAATGGATGGATGAAAGATGATAAAAAACTAAAAAATAAAATACTTTAAGTGTATATAATTTGGAATATCACGTATACATCCAATAATGGCAGACCATAACTACTGAAATATTTCTTTTTAATTATACAGTTTAAACTTGATGTTTAAAATTAAATAATATCCATAATTTGTAATGCTGGAGTAATACATAAAATCATTATTAAGTTGGACCTTACCAAATTAATAATCTACTTTGACAAATAAAAGATAAAATGTTAAATAAAACATAAGTCCCTGATATTAAAAAATGTGTGCTCTAACTGTACAATTAAACAAATTACATAAATATTCAATATATATATATATATATATTGTACTGGGTGCATTCATAAGATGATCCTGCGTACTGTATTTTGCTATGTTTAACTGGTTTAAATCTTACTTATCATAATTTTATAATTTTATATTATAAATATTACATAAACAGACAGGTCCTTCGAGCAGAGGAGAGAATACCATCGATAGCTATCAATGATACCCATGATCAGACCTGACTATGCAATGCATAACATGATCACATTTCCAGACCATCACCCCACCTCGACTTCTAGATGCAAACCCCTACTATTCAAGCACTTTATTTTGAGATAAACCTCAGGTGCCAGCTAGTTACAAGAACTAATGTGTTTGGACAGTAGGCCCATAATCCAGTGCTCAAAATATCCCATGACTATCTCAATCAAAAGAATAACCTAACACATTATTGCTTTAATTAGTGGTAAAGAATTGACCAACAAATATTGTGTTTCAAGATAATTTATTTTAACTAATCATTTATTATTCTAATTTTAATTACTTATATGAAACTTAATTAAATAAAACAATGACTTATCATAATCTCAGGCTCACATATATACAATAGCCATATAATATAACAAAGAATATTAAATAATACAAGACATTTTAAAAAATATGAAATCAATAAAAACATTAACATACATGACATTCCAAAAACACGCACATCCATAGTTCTTTACGCATGCTATAGAGTTCATTTATTAACTGACCCTGGGAGGCTTCAAATTATTGCAATGGCTACTTTAATTAGAAATGGAAATAAGAAAATGTTATTTATTACATAGGATTTGAACATGGACTTCTTGGTGGTTGTTACTTCATATGAAAATATTTCCAACTGATTGGATTTGAGGTTTTTTTCTTGTGGAGGTTTAATGCTTAGTATTTTGTGGCATTATTCTTCAAGGCAGTTAAACATTGAAAGTGGATTTTCAAGTTGTTAGGCAGGCATTACTTTTCCCAGGCAGATTGGCTGTTTCATTAGACTTAGGCTTGGGGAAGTCGTACAATTCCCATGGTTGTTAGCACTGCATTGTCTTGGTAAACACTGATTAAAGAACTATTAGACTGAATTCTTAGACTGAACTGAACTGGTCTGATTGTGATCTCAACTGCTAGATTGATTGAAAATCCAGATTATTTATATGATGACCTGTTACCTTGGTAATTGGTTTTTATGTCTGCCAGCTATATTTGTTGTTGAAGTTCCTCCACTGTTTTTGAATACATTCCTTAGATAAGCTTTTGATTATGTGTTTTCATTTGGTAGCCATTGCAAATTTGTTGTTCTGTGGATTTTTAATTCATAGCCATTGCAAATTCTGTGTTTATATCTCTTATGAGTGTATACAATATTTAATAATCTTTGAAACGCTTCCATTGATTTTTCTTTTTAATATTTTTAACATGCACACATTTATCACTCATTTTACTATATTTACAATCGCTATTAGTACATATATATATATTTCTAAAATCAACTCATTATTTAGTTTTTAAGATTACCTCTTTTTTCTTTAGTTTTAAACGAAGAGAGGGGTACCTTTAATTTTATAAAACAATTTATTTCTTAAACTTTTATTAAGTTAAACCTTCTCCCCCTTCTAATTAATTAATAGTAACTTTTATAAATTATTTCTTTTTTTAGCGACATGCATTTTGTTTAATAAAAAAAAACTCTTTAAACTTTTTATTCTCACGTTATTTATTTATTAAAACCTGCATGTTGTTTATGAGAATTTTATTTTTAATAATTGGAAATACAATTTTAATGAATGCTCAGTAGCATTACAATATAAAATCAGAATAACAGAGCACTAAAAGCAAATTATACTTTATCTCTGATTAAATTTCCTTTGATTGATGTCTAATTTTTTTAACTTCTCTTTTAGATTGGTTGTTGATAGTTTATGACCTGCTAAAATCAAGAGAGAACCCTTATATTTATCCATTCTTGTAATGGTTTTGTACATAGTTTTTATTACACTCATAAAAAAAGATACATGCAAGCACACATGTAGTAATATATTTTTACATATTAAACAATAACCATAGCTATGCATGATTTATGCAATGATAGAGGGTGTGAGGACTTTATATCAATTCCAGTTATGGTATATCTGATGCTTGAACTTCTTATGAATTCTCAAGCAATAAAACCATTCAATTACTTTTTTATTGCGATTATGAAGAAAATAATGAATGATTCTTTGTTATAATTTTTTTATTATAAGAAAGGAGAAATAAGCAATAAATATATTTTTAACTCTTTTGGCATCTCTTATTTTTTAGCTAATTAGAAATAGAATACATTTTTATTTAATTAATTTCGATATAAGTTATGTTAAATTTAAATCACCTTACATGTTGATGTGATATGATGTGATGTACTGTGACTTCTCCTTATATGGAGTCAGGAATCTCTAAGTAACTATGACTAAAGAAACCTGTTAGCCACTTTACCTTGCCTTTCCATTCCCCACCCTAAATTTTCCCCATATTCTTCACTATCCTGCTCCATCCAATTTCCATAACATAATCTTTGTCAACTCCATGGTCTTTATATCTAAATCTCCCTTATCTTTTCCCAAATCCAGCATAAAAACCAAGAATCCACTTTCTATATAATCACTTTGTTTATATTTATTCTTCCACAACATCATTATTTGTATCCTTTCTGCTTTCAGGTATTTACCTCCACTTAATAGATGCCTAATATTTTCTAAGCCTTCCTTACACAATTTACTACTAAGTTACCTACATTTTTTCATTTATGTGTATATGCCTTGTTAGCTAAAGATACTGTTCAAGTCTTAAACACTAACTACTTACCTTGCTATTATCATAAATTAACTCACACCCAATATTCCATTTACTGCTATATAAATATATTTAAACTCTTTTTACTCTCTATACTAGTTCTCCATCTCTCCAACTCCCTATTCTTTATTAATGCATCTATTATTCTGTCCTACTCCTTACCACTATAACACTCAACAATTTTCCTAACACATTTTTATTCAAATCTTCTGCAATCTGGACTACCTTACTCACCCATCTTGTTGCCTGTCCTTTACTCATAATACAATTAAATACTATTTTGGCTATTCTCTTATCATACATAAATTGTAATCTATTGAACATTTTCATTTTTTCTTTTTGCATCTCTCATATAAAAACTTGACCATCCCATTTCTCCTCGAATTGCCTTCTTTATCATCTATACATCTGCATCTAATGCATACCTTCCTACATCTCTTTGTACCTTTTCTAAGTAATCTAATACCCCCCTTACTAATACATAATGCATCATTGCCATATGTTAAACCTGCTATTTCCACTCCCTTCCATACAATTGTAGCTACATTATATTTATTATATAAAACACTGTTAATTTCTTTACCAGTCCCTTTCTTTTCTTTTTCATTTATCAATTTTTCTCCCATTCATTCAAGCAATTTCTCTGATTACTTAAGATGACTCCCAAATAGTTATACCTATTTACCACACTTAATTTTATATCCCCCAATAAAAATTCTTTGTCTTCTCTTTCCCCAATATTAATCAATATTACTTTTTGATTTTTCTTCACTAAATTCAATCTGCATCTCTTCACCCACCTTTGTGCATGTCCTCAGCATAACTTCCATATCTTCCCTTCTTTCTGTGCACAAGAAAACATCTGCAAATAAAAGACCTAATAATGTATATACTCCCCCCCACCCCCCCTCTACCTCTCCTTCCTAGTTTTTTTTACTGCTCTCTCCACTTCTTCTCAAATACAACGAAAACAAAAGTCTTCTTTTCCACCCCTTTTTAAACTTTAACTGATTCTATATTCCCTAATTGATACATATAGTAATTATTTTCATATAATCTCTTAATAATATCTACTAAAGCTTCATCCATTCCAAAATTTACTAAACTTGCCCATAAATTTATTTCTATTTACTCTAATAATATGCCTTCTCTATATCTATAAAATTATATTTAACCTTCCACCTGTAGTTTTACTCATATCTATAAGATGTATAACTACTTCTAAATAACCATTTCTTTATATGCCTATCCAATAGAAAAAACCTTCCCATTTCTCCCACTATATTATTTTCTTCTATCCATTTTGTAACCCTCCAGTCATAATATATGCAAAACTTTATATAACACTGATGTTACACACTATCAGTCTATAATTGCTTAATTTTTTACTGATCCTTACCTTTCGGTCTTTAAATAGTGGCCTTACTCTCTAGTAACCTCAAGTGTCCAAAAAATCTATTTCTGTGCCATCTTACTAAGAAAAACATGATAATAGGTTTAACTTTGCCCTATTTCCCTAAATTTATTAATACATCTACTACCATCCATCTAAACCTCTCCCCTTTTCCTTGTCTTATTACCTCATTAACTCATTTTCTGTAAAACCTAATATTTTCAATTACTATAGGCTTTCATGTTTGTTATCACTCTGTCCTTGACATCTAACATCTTTTCTATATTCATTATACTTATTTAAGATAGTCTCTAATTTCTCCTAAAGCAACACTCTATTCCCTCATCATTAGTATCATCATCTCTCTCTCCTACTTCCTTCTTTTAATATGTTTCCAGAATTTTTTAATCCCATCTCTTCCACTTTTATTAGTATCCTCCAACAATTTACTATTTAATTTCAATCTCTCTATATAATTATTCTCTTAGCCAACTTCTTTTTGTAAAAATACTTTTCCCATTTAACATTAACATCTTTTCGCTTTACATGTGATGCAATCTAACCCTGTGAGCTTCTTCACATCAGCATCGAAAATCTCTCCTTCCACACAATGCAGCAAACCTGTTAGCCACTTTACCTTCAACACCAAATTCCCCACCTAAGTTTTTCCCATATTCTTCTCTGTCCTGTTCCTTCATTTTCAGAACATAATCTTTGTCAACTCCCACTTTATATATATATCATCTATATCTCGCAAGAGCCAGAACCACCTTCTCTATAATCACTTTGTTTATATTTAACTTCCCACAACTTCATTATTTGTGCCCTTTCTACCTGTTTTATTTACATTAGAGTAATAGATACCCAGAATACTGATATGAAATAAATATATAAATATATTAAGTTCCAAATATATAAAAATAGTCAACCTCTTGGAAATATGGACTCTAATATATTTTACATATTTATTTACAGAAACTTGATTATGAATTTCTTAACCATGCAGAAATTTGAGGATTTAATGTTAGGATATATATTTCAATTTAGCATTATGCATTGAGTTTAAATTATGTTAGAATCTTTCTACTAACTTTCGCTTTTTTTTCTTACTGATACTTTAATTATTTCCGATATATCCTAAAACCATTTTTATAACTTTTATTAAATTCTTCTTCATGTATGCATTCTGCAACTTGCCATAATTTTCAAATAATGTAGTTGATATACTTACTAATTAATTTCAGCTAAGATTTAAATAAAAGTGGTTTATCTAGTTTTAATTAGAAGTTTAATATTATTAAAAATCAAATAACGTGGCTCAATACATTTTACTAATTCTTTCGATTAGAGTGATTCAGTTAACTGAATCATGTGTTTTTTTTATCTGGATTCTGCAATCTTAGTTTAATATTATTAAAAATATTGGTGTGGTATTGTATCAATTGTTTTATATGCTGAATTATAATGTTTTTAATAGTGTAAACTTATCAAGATCTTAAATGAGATTGAGTATCTTTAGAATTTATTGGATATTTGTTTTTTTTCTTATCTGGAAATATTTATATATGAGTATTATTTTTATCATGGTCTTGATCTGTATGATATGGTATAAATGTTATTGAATTTTTACTTATACATTTGCAATGTCCTGTTTGTTCACCAATTTATTTAAGGCATTTGGCTAACATATACAGAGATATATCAATTATGTTCAAGTTTCAATAGCCTTTAAGGAAATAAGACTACATTATATTTTTCTAGTAAGAATACTTGAAAATTCCCTTACACTTCAATGCCTTGAGTTTCTTATGTCCATGAAAAACATATTTCCTTAGTAAATATATATTTTTTATTTAATAATCCTTGAACTTCCATGCAAAAGAAAACATATATGTATAATTTACATTAAAATCATTCATATTATTTGCTAACAAGTTGGAGTATATCACATACTTAGACATTTATTAGAATTCATTTGACTTACAAAGTTCAACATTAATATGATATAAATCTCTTACATAAAAAAATACCAGAGATTATTTTTACATTCTCATCTTGAAATATATCTTTTTCATAATACTAATTAGGATGGCATGTATATTATTACATTGACTGTTATGTTATAATATGAATACTGCAATAGTCTCATACACATATATGAATATTTTATTAATTACTTTTTATTTCTTGTATAAAAGAATAATAAATAATAAAAAATTATATACAATAGTTATAATATATAGGGTATATGATCACAGACTTTCCCATGACCCACCACTCTCCACTCTAGCATAATAACACTGATACACTTAAACACATATATGTTGAAAAGATAAATAATCACCAATATACGTATTTCATGCTAAACCAGCAATCATCAGTTGGTCCAGATTATCATCTCTACACATATATACTATAAGTGCTCAGCTATATATTAAGATAGATAATCCTCATACTTTAATGGACAGGCTTCAATCTACTCCACACTCCAACTCTTCAACCGTCCATCCAATTGAAAATCTGATGATGGAATGCTCAAGGCCACCCTGAGGCCAAGATTCTTGTCACACCCATGTTGACCTAAGGTCAATCTGAACCCCACATGTACAGGACATAATCCATTTAATACATATACAATAATTATGTAAGTATAAAATACCTTTTTTGGCATGTGTCAAATGTATAATTATTATTAATATATATTTATATAGCTGTTATACATGATTTTTTATCATTTATTATAATTTATATAAAAGGAAAGCATAATGAAGATCATTAATTTTCATTTTTGATGATTGTATAAAATTATAGCTTTCACGTTATTACAATATTATCTGTTTACACTTAATAAAATTTGATATATTTAAATCTTTAATGTAAATATATTTTAATTATTTATATGTTTCAAATATGAATTATATATTTAAATAGTTCTTTTTGAAATTGTAATTTATAATTATTAATATTCCATCATTTTAAAAACATTAATTATTACTAATATCTTGGATTCTAGCTAGTTTTATAGCATCAATGCCTCTTTAAACATGAAATCTTTATCAAATTGTTACCATGGATTCATATTATTGTTGCTTCTATTCAGTGAATAAAAATAAATAAACCATAAAATATTACATAAATAAACAATATATACATGATTAAGATAAAATAATATTGTCATGGGAAGTATAACAATAATTTTATAAAATAAAAAATTCTTAATTTTGTAAATATATTTTTTATTATTAAATGGAATTGTCATATATGTTTCTATACTTTTATTTCCTTTCCACTTTCTATGATTTAATTCAAAATGTGTCTCCTATT
>JAQFVV010002619.1:0-22072 GCA_028023455.1 Epiperipatus broadwayi | reverse complement strand
AATAAAATGTTTTTTAAATGTAATTCTAAAAGTGGTTGGAAAAAAAATTGCCCAAAGCAAATTTGAACTTTCACTATTTATAATATTAAAAAAACAAAATAGATACATATAATTTTTTTCTACAGTACAGGCTACTTCATACTACCTGCACTCCAACATGCAATATATAGGGGGGTTTGAACTCAGACTTTAACACGACCCTCAACTATTCACACTATCTCATACTGCTGACCCACTTGACCACATGCATGTCGAAAAGATAAATAATCACCAATACACATATTCGTGCTAAACCACTCACTTGTCAGTTGGTCCAGCTTATCATCTCCACATATATATACAATCAATGCTCAGTTTATACTAAGATAGCTAATTTTCATACTTTGGATTTAAAGTATTTATCTTTTCAACATGTGTGTGCTCAAGTGTGTCAGCAGTATGAGATAGGCATGGATAGTTGAGGGTCATGTGAAAGTCTGAGTTCAAAGCCCTATATCTTACATATTGGAATGCAGGTGTGAAATATCCTGTACTGTAGAAAAAATTCATATATTAAAATATAGTACTGTAAGGTATGCTCATCTCTCATATATGTAATGTAAATGGATTATGTCCTGTACATGAGGTATCATAGTGACTTGTAGGTCAACATGTGGTAGGGGATGAGGTTGGCACCAATATGGGCTTTGAGCATTCCATCATCAGATTTTAAATGAAATAGATGGTTTGAAGAGTTGTGGGGTGAGTGGATTGAAGCCTGTCAATTAAAGTATGAAGATTGGCTATCTTAATATAAGATGAGCATTGACTGTATATATGTGTGGAGATAATAATCTGGACCAACTGGCAAGTGCTAGTTTAGATTGAAATATGTATATTGGTGATTTCTTATATTTTGACATGTGTCAAATAAAGTGTGTCAGCAGTCATGTAAAAATAGGTATGCAAATTTTTCCCTCCTTTTATTTTCTGAGTCACTTTAAAGGATTGAATACATATTCAAAAAATATATAACTTTATCTTTCTTATTGCATTGCTAAATTCATATAATATTAATATCTAATATTTTTATTACTTTTTTACAATGCTTTTTTACAATCCTCTATTGATGGTTTCGATTGCCCTAGCAATCTTCTTCAGAACTTCTAAGAGGTTCTGAAGATTGTGGGGGCAATTGAAACTGTTAAGAGGGACTTGTAAAAAAAGTATTGCAAAAAGAAATAAAGTATAGATGATATTAAATATCAAAAATTAATTTATGTTCAACCCTCTCTATTTATTATTAATAGCTACAGACTTTAATTTTGTTTGTACTATAATCTTAATTAATATATGCATACTATACATATAGAAAAGTGTCTATGTTACACATATATGTGTAACAAAGAGAGTAAATCATCCATTCCAGGCTATTGATTTAAAGCACTAAATGTTGAACAAAGAATTAAGAATGGAATGAATCCACCTATTATTTGAGCTCTGATGTTTATAAACCTAGCTTTTGGTAATTCAGAGTTAAATTCATCTACCAGCTGTGAAAATATTACACCAAAGACTTATTAAACTCGTAATCAATTATACAAGGCTGAAACAGAATCACACTTTTAATATGTGGATTGTATTAATTAAATAAGATTTAATATCTAATCTTTAAATTAAATGTAATTCAATGTATAGATAAACAAATGGAGTAAATCACCAACTCCTCAGGCTATGAATTAAACTCAATTTTAAATGTTGCCATATCACATTGTTCTTTATATTATCATTGTTTAAGTACTGACTGCTTTCATGTGTTTATATATTGAAAAGTACTGTATAGTTGCAATTCAATAAACAATACCTATGCTATTATAATCAAACTTTACTGAGAAAAACATGAGTTATTATAAATGATGTACAATGTATGCGATGAATGGTAAATTAGAAACAAAATATAACTGATATTATTGGGTCTAATTATACTTACATTATACTATTGTTGCTAAAAAATAATTAAAAATTAAATTCTTTGTAAGCTAGATTTTATCACTCATATCATTGGACAGTGTGCAGCATATTGATATGTGTTTTCAAGATCTCTGATTGGTTGTCACAATCAATTATGATTTATTTGATAAAACATGCTACATGTCATTTAAGTTGTATAAATAGCCACCAGTTGACCAATTCACTTTTCACTACTGTATAAATTAGCATTGAACGCATAAATATGATTTACGATTGGACTACAAGCAGTTATAACACTGAAAGTATGATATAAAAGTTTATTACAATTGTAACAGCCATTACATATAAAAAATAAGTCGTCTGTTAAGATCAATATTTCTGTTTTATTATAATAAAAAAAGCAACGATCCTTTTCTTTACATATTTCCTTTAGATATCAAGACCTTTGAGAAATTGTTCTGTGAGCCATATGCCAATCAAGTGGGCCACCAGCTTTCGTCTGTGGCCTAAACAACAGTTGAAATTCTTTCCCAGTAGCCAAGACAATTATAATTCTTTTTTTAAATGACTGACTTATATATAACTTAACTAGACATCCAATTACTTACCAGTACTTAGATATGAACCTATAATTAACCTTTGTTATATATTAGGAAACTCATATAAATTGTAAATTAGAAAGCTTGAATGGCAAAATAATAGTGTATATAAGATATAAAATATTTTAAAGCAATTAAAAAATTCAAATAACATTATAATTTTTTTTATATTTTGTATTTTAATTTATTTTGTCGGAAGCCAATCAGATCAATGAATAAGCATACAGCTTCGCTGCAGGTTGGTAAATCATTGATCATAAAAAATATGGCTTATGTCAATAAGTCCTATGTGGAATATTAAATTCATTTAAAATTAAAAAATAATTAATTAATAATTAGTCACTCAGAAGGTAATGTAGTGTTTGAACACCCGAAACAAGAAATTAAACAGAAACAAAAGATTGTTTTGTTCTCGTGTTTAATATTCTGCTACTGCAAGCACTGTACTTGAAATTAATAATTAATTAATTTGTCTCTGCATATCTTAGTATATTTTTAAGTTCACAGTAAATTGTATTCTCTTACAGTAAATAATTGATATATATCTAGCTTTATCGGTGCTATTAATGTTAAAATATTAAAAATGGCAATTACAATAAATAAAACAAACGTTGGTTATATTAAAAAACTTTGGTGCAGCATATTGAAATACTTCAGATTTTCTAAACTTATAAAATAATGTTACACCAATAAGAATACTTCCACAAAATTAGTCATACTAACAAACAGTTTTCATTGATCTTAAAAGTACAAAAAGTCAAACAGTTTTCATTGATCTTAAAAGTACAAAAGTTTAGAGCAACTCCTTATTATTTTCCACGAAAATATTTGCACCACACGATCACCATTCAATGCTTACCCAAACTGTTAAAACAGTAACGTGGTGTGATGTGATGTGATTACTGTAGCTTCTCCTTAAACGAAGTCAAGAATCTCTCAGCAATTATGCACAGAGAAACCTGTTAGCTACTTTATTTTACATTCCCTGTCTAAGTTTTCCACACTTTGCTCCATCCTATTTCCCATAACATAATCTTTGTCAACTCTATAGCCTTTATATCTAAATCCCCTTATCTTTTTTCAAACCCTTCATACAGGTAGTGCCATCTAGTGCACTTCATAGTAATCAATGGATGCTAGAAACAGTGCATAAAATCCCTATCTAATGTCTAGTTATCTAATATCCCCAGACTAGTCTATAACCTGCAGCTTTCATCAGTGAGGACCCTTGGACTTGAGAGCACTGCATCTAGATCCTGGGATCTAATGCAATCCCCAACCAGCCATCTTTTATCTATTTAGTTATCTATAAAGCTATGAGTTCAAAATGAAAGCACAATAATGTTTTACATTGTCATACAGATCTGAACCTAGGTCTGTATCTATATATTTTAGTGTCTGTTTTTAATGATTATAGTCATTATCATCCCATGAGAAGGATTGGTATTAAGGCCACTAAACATCACATGACCACTATTTCTACAAATACACATACTGTTAAAACAGTTGCAATCTTTCTATGCAATAGGTGCTACCTAGTGCACTATGGCTTGCACTGAGTGACACTACTGTATGAAGAGTTCGCTACTGTTTCAAGAAAATAGGAACATGACTAGCTTTCACTATTTTTTTTCCTGTTTACATATTAATTTTATATTCACTTTATTGTTTATTTGTAATAATTCTACATATGTATGTTATTAAGCCTACTGAAGTAAGTTATTCTTCATTCATCAGATTTCTGTTTAGCTTAGAGAAACTTTTGATGCTGAGCGAGATAATCGTGGCTTATTATATTTTGGCTTAATTAAATACAAGGTAATTTATAGTATTAAAATATATTATAAAGATGTACATATATAGAATTTTAAATTATATGTATATAATTAATAGCAGTAAATTAGTGCTTATCTAGGAATAGACAAAATAGAGCAAAGCATGGGGAAAAGTTACAAAAATGTAATAATTGATTATTTTGGAAAATTTTGTTAATTCCTTTACTATTTCTATGCAGAAAGAAATGGAGACCACATCCAGAAGTGGGTAAAGGCTTTTTTGTACATTTACGTAATGTTCAAATTTATTTATTAAGAACATATATCGTATGAAATTAAAGAGAAAAGATTTCACTATTTTAACATATTTGCCTTACTGATTTTTTTGTAATATCTCAATGATGCTGTGTTGAGTATGGAGGAAACTCTCAAATCCAAACACAAGATAGAGACTTATAAAAATAAAAGTATCTGTCTTATCTTTAATCTAAATTCTGATTTATGTAGGCTAATTTGAAATGTTGTGGTTTGAAAGAATGAAAATATGACTCTGTGCACCTTCACATCTGCTATTTTCTTACATCCATTAACATTTATGTAATTGTTCAGTTTACTACATGATAATATTATGAATTAATAGAAATTAAGTAAAATTCAAATTTATTTATTAAGTGCATCGACTTATGATTAAACAGAAAGAATTTTATCTTTTTAACATATGCATCTTACTGTTAAAAAGGTGAAGTTCTTTCTTTTTAATTTCATACAATCTATGCATGTAATTTTGCAACTGTTAATGTATGTATGAAAATAATGAATGTAAAAGTGAACAGTGTAACACCTTCACTCCCTCAAATTAAGACACTTCAGATTGGCCTATATAAAGCAGAATTTAGGTTAAAGATAAAATATCCATTCTTATCTTTATAAAGACTCTTATCTTGTGTTTGAGGTTTGAGAGTTTCCTCTGTATTCAACACAGCATCATTGAGATATTATAAAAAATCTGTAACGTGCATCTGTTAAAATGGTAAAATCCTTTCTCTATAATTGTTTATGGGAAATGTTGAGCAAAGTGATGATGTCTAATTGTCACATCCATAGTCTGCAATTTGAATTTAGATCAAGGCAAGTTTGAAAAACAAAAATTCAGATTCCCGTCAGTCTTAGAACATTTTTTCCAATATATGGTGCACATATCTCACATAAATAGATATGCAAGAGAATATACATGTAAATGGAAAAATATGGACGATTTAGTCTGTAAATTGTATAAGGAAGGAGTAGAAAATATTAGGCATTTGTTAATTGAATGTAAATGCTTGGAAACAGAAAGGGCACAAATAATGAAGTTATAGAAGAATAAATATGAAAAAAGTGATTATACAGAAAGTGTGTTATTGTTTTTTATGTTGGGTTTGGGAAAAGATAAGGGGGATTTAGATATAAAGGCCACAGACTTGACAAAGATTATGTTGTGAAAATGGGATGGAGCAGATTATGGGAAAACATAGAGTGGGAAATGGAAAATAAAGTGGTTAACAGGTTCTCTGGATATAATTGTTAAGAGATTCCTGACTCCATTTAAGGAGAAGCCACAGTACATCACATCACATATGCATATAAATTTCTTTTCTACTTGATTTCTGAAATATTTAATAATTCAATTTCAAATTTGGTTAAAACAGACAAAACTCACTATATATATTGCCACACACAGCAAGCTAGAGTAATCAATGGATGCCAGAAGGCTTGGGAATAAAATCTCCATCTAGTGTCTATTCATCCAATATCTTCAGACTAGTTTCTGGCTTATGGCCTTCATCAGTGAGGAGCCTTGGATCTGAGAGCACTGAATCTAGATCTTAGGATTTAAGACTTCTCACTGATGAAGGCCATAAGCCAGAAACTAGTCTGGAGATATTGGATGAGTAGGCACTAGATGGGGATTTTATGCACAAGCATTCTGGCATCCATTGATTACTCTAGCTTTCTGTGTGTGGCAATATATATAGTGAGTTTTTCCTGTTTTAACAGTAGTTATACACAAGCATAAGAGTTGGTCATGTGATGTTTATTGGCTTAATTTCAAATTTTTTTAGAAACTTTTTAAGATATGCAATTGAAAAGTTTTTAATAAATGAATAAATTTTTTAGAAGCAAATTACTAGTTTTTTTAAAAATAGCAATGCATTAAAATACTGTTGTTCCATATTATACTTTTTACTAAGATTTGATCCTAAGTGAAATTAATTGTTTGTTTTGGCATAATCTTTTTCCATCACTCTTTTAGTCTAGATAATTTGTATATAATATTTAAATTACTGCAGAATTACTATAAAATGTGTGCAACCATAGTAGTTTTGCAAATTCCCTCTTTCTCAATACCTGTATCAACTTGCAAAACATCATCTGAAAATTCACTTCAATATTTTGTAAAGGATCATTATCCAAATATGAAAGAAATGCTAGTTCAAAACAAAAATACAAGTTTTTCAAACATTCAAATATTAAATATAGCTATTATAATTAATTTCAATTTTAAACATTTTTATTTAACATAGGACTTCATTTTGTTTGTTTGTTTGTTTATTTGAATAAAATTTTGTAACGATTTTTAAATATTTTTATCAAATGGACTTTCTTCAAATTTTCTACATGTTAAATATCAGTAACAATGCAAATGTCATTGCAATGCGGCTGTTTGTCCTGTTTACATTGTGTTATATTTGTTTAAAATATACTTTTATTGAATTTTGTGACATGTTACTTTCATAAAATGTATTTTAATTTTCTTCAAAATCCTTTATTCCAAAAATGAATATTCAACAATTTCCTCCTACCATCAATTATTACCCCATTTTTGCTTTCATATCCTTGTAAAGAAAAATTGAAATAAAGGATGAAATCTTAATTTCTTCTGATTGTCGAATTAATATTTGCTTCTTTAAAATTTTTACCTTCATATATTACAAAAATCTTGTAAAACAGTGAAGAAAAATGAGATGATAATAATATTAATATTTACCTGAGCACACTTTCAATACTATGTACTATACTCATGGTGAATAAACTAAACCAACCAGTTTAGATTTCAGTGCATGCTTAGTAGGACACTAGTATTTTTTAGATTGACATTATTAGACTTGACAAGAAATCTGGCTTCTTTTATTTTCCTCTTCTTATCAAAATGATTTTTATTACATGAATTTCATTATTCTTTTTATTATCAGTTTTTAATTTTGAAAATTCTGATGCAAAATATCCAAATACTAAAAAATAAGTGTAGTTGCAGAAAAAATTAGATAAAAATAAATATTGGGAAATGAAATCTCTATTTTCTTTCATAATATGCATGGTGATATCATAGTTTCTACACATCTGTATAAAAATATTTGCTTAGATAGTACATAAAAAAATAATATTATTTCAACATTCACTTTTTTGACCTTAGTAGGAATTTTCTTTCAATATTTCTGAGTTTGATTTTTCATAGGATCAAAATGATTGTTAATTAGGATTTGGTCTTAAGGTATTGATTGTAAATCAGGCTAAAAAATTTTTACGCTACAAACAAGTCTGATATGGAAAGCTACGGGATATTAGAATAATAACTGATAACATATTTTTGCATTCGGTATCTTCATCAAAAATGTCTTACATTAATTACTGCAATCCAACAAAAAATGTTATTTTTCATTTTTTATTTAATTTAATTCCTTGTTACAATATTTCTCCTGCAATTTTGAAGCCTTGACATGCCACATTAACACCGTCAAAAAGTAATTTTTTGGTATAAAGATAGCAAGCTTTTAAGATTTTAAAGAATGGCAAAAATAAAGTGATAAAGTCATATATCACATGACCCAATTTTCTAAGCTTGTAAATAAAGATAATGAATGGTGCTAATTACTCTAACATATTTTATAGATAAAATAATAAGATTAGTAATGCTGAAGACAATAAATAAAAGAGCTTTTATACATTAAGAAAGTTAAAATGGATGAAGAATTATTAAAAATATTGCATATCATTCTTAGGTACTTTGGTATTAGACCTGCAACACAGAACATATATTAGACTTGCTGCACCTTTTCACATTTGTATCAATCCCATAATAAAATATACACAGATCTTGTACATGATTTTTTTTGCAAAATTTGCAAAAAAAAAGTAACATGTACATGTATCTTGTAATCATATTTTTGCAAGATTTACAAAGTTATTGGAAAGTTGATATGAAAGTGAAAAGACACAACAGGCCTAATACATGACCAATGTTGCAGGACTAATAAAAACTAAAAATATAAAAAATAATATTAAAAACAGCATTTTAAAACAAAATTTGAGAAACATATGGATATTAAAAAGACAATTTTAACTGGTTGAGTCTACAGGCGCCATATTGAATTTTTTTTAAATTCGACCTGAGAGACAATTTTCACAATAACTTCAGTTTTAATAATCACATGATCACCATCTCTTATACTAGCACATAATTGTTGTAAACAAAGGCAAAACTCTCCATACAGTAGTGCCACCCTGTGCCAACCAGAGTAATCAATGGTGCCAGAAGGCTTGTGCATAAAATCCTATCTAGTGCCTACTCATCCAATACTCCCAGACTAGTTTCTGGCTTGTGGCCATCATCAGTGAGGAGCCTTGGATCTGAGAGCACTGCACCTAGATCTTAGGATTTAATGCAACCCTCCAGCAGCCACCTTTTAACTCTACTAAATAAAACTCTGAGAATGAGATTGAAAACCCAATAATATTTTCAACCTAAGCTCAATAGCTTATGTAGTCATATTTTCAGCACCCATACATTTTGGTGTCTTTGGCTCTTAAACAACCATAGCCACTACTATCCTACTAGGCAGGATTGGTGTTAAACCACTAAACATCACATGATCACCACCTCTTATACTAGCATATAATTGTTGTAAACAAAGGCAAAAACTCTGTGCTAGTATAAGAGATGGTGATCATGTGATGTTTAGTGGTTTAACACCAATCCTGCATAATAGGATAGTGGTGGCTATGGTTGTTTAAGAGCCAAAGACACCAAAATGTATGGGTGCTGAATTGAGTTCAGACCCATATGACTATATAAGCTATTGAGCTTAGATTGAAAATATTGTGTTTCCAATCTCATTCTCATAGTTTTGTAGTAAAGTAGAGTTAAAAGGTGGCTTCTGGATGGTTGCATTAGATCCTAAGATCTAGGTGCAGTGCTCTCAGATCCAAGGCTCCTCACTGATATGGCCACAAGCCAGAAACTAGTCTGGGGATATTGGATGAGTAGGCACTAGATAGGGATTTTATGCACAATCCTTCTGGCATCCATTGATTACACTGGTTGGCACAGGGTGGCACTACTGTATGGAGAGTTTTGGCTCAGTTTTAATAATATTAAAGCAAAAAATTATATTGATAAAAACTAGAAAAACTAAGGAAAACAATAAGGCTAAGACAAATAATGATTACAATTTAAAAAATAAGGAAAAAAAGAAATTTCAACATCTGACATAATTATTACTTTATTGTTTGTTCATAATTTCTAATTTATCATTAACTCAGTTTAAATTACATCTTCAGTGATAATTTCTTTGTATTCCTCACAAAATTATCTTTCAAACTTTATACAATATTTTTTACCTTGGATAATCCATAGCTTCAGAATCTCCAAAAGTGTTCACATAAGAATTCTTCATTTTTATTTTGTACCCCAAAAGTTGACAAATCTCAAAGATGTCTATAAGAAAAAGATTTATATTAATAAAAGATACAAAACAAATCATTTCCAGAAGGTGGATATGCATTTGTCATCATAGCAATTGGCTTCTTGTCTATCTAAAACTAGAAATTGTAGACTGCTGTCTGTATCACTGATAAAATAAGTTTCATCTCTTCATTTTATATTTTTTGTGTACATCAGTGATGTTTATATTCTTTATGCACACTAGTGATGCTATCTTGCTATATTTATATATTTGTCTCACAGAGATATAATTTATTTGCTTATAGCTCATTTGCTAACTATGGAGTTGAAAATAATATGATTTAAGATGTGGCAAAACTAGTGACTCCACAGCATGAGTATCAAGACATAGACAAGAATCAGAATTTGATTCTTTGCCTGCATATAATTCTATGTGATATATGCATAATCATTGTGGCTATCACAACACACACACCATTTGAAATCTCTCTTTATTGATTTTAAATGTTTATATTTTCACATAGTAGTATGCCCAGTAAATTTTGTGATTGCTTTATCAACTGCAACCTTTCTGTACATTACATTATCAGTTTTTAAAATTTACATTGCACTGCTCTATATATGTAAATCATTACTTGTTGTACAAACACAATGCAAAAACAAACACAAACACAATAATACAAATGTAAACATATATTTTTGAGAATCATTATGTCTATACTCAAAATTACACTACAAAAACAACTTTTGCATCTTGCATTGGTGGTTGAGAGGTCATGTCCCGGCTGATGTTATGACACTTAAAAAAAAACTTTGTTATATTTGAATTTATATACCGTATAATAAAGAGTATAAATGATTTAATATTTTATCATTTATATAGTACACACATACCAATACAAATGCAAATAAATTAATATATCATTTATCAAATAATTTTAAAAAATTTAAAATATTAAAAATTAAAATTAATAACTTGATATTCTGCAAAACAATTTTTGTTATATTTGAATTTGTGTACTGTATATTTACAATTAGGGTCCAGGTATATGAAGAGTGCCTGTATTTCAAATATTTGTATAATAAAGAGCACAAATGATTTAATATTATATAGTACACACATACCAATACAAACATAAACAAATTAATATACCATTTATCAAATAATTTTAAAAACTTTAAAATATTAAAAATTAATAACTTACGACATTCCATGATTACATTTATCGTGTTATAAAGCCTTCATATCCAAATTATCAGTGTATTTTTAATCCATTATATTAGAGTTATAAGGCTGATAAATTTTTTCTGCCTTTTATCGCCTTGTGTAAACTAATAAATTGACCAGGAAAAAAAAAAATCTACTTTTAAAAATAATTGTAAAAAATTCAAATTTTATCCAAAATCAATGTAAGATAGGTCATTCAAAAGTTAATAGAAAGACACATTGAATGCTGGGATTTTTATTGACATCATGTTTATAGTTTTTGCATAATTTAAAAAAGAAAACAAAATTTCAACCAATCAGCTGAAATGAGCAATTGAATTGACTTGTGGCTATGAATCAAATTGTTAAAACAATTTTGAGGAACAAATAGATATTAAAAAGATCAATTTTTAAAGTATTAAAAAATAATATTAAAAACAGCATTTTAAACAAATTTTGAGAAACAAATGAATATTAAAAAGATGATTTGAAAACAATTTTGATGAAGAAATGAAGATTAGTATTTTGTTTTTAAAATACTGATTTCCCAATACTTATCTGAGTTTGCATGTGTTTCTTTCCAATATTAGAACTTTATTATTATAAGTATTTAAATATTTAGTGGGTTGTAATAAACCTTTACTACTAATATAAAACTTTCATTGTACATGCTTAATTTTTAGTTACGTTATTAATTTTGAGTGTTTGATTTTATTACTTAGTTTTAGAGTAGTGTATAAATTACCTTACCAATATGTTTATTTCTTAATTAAGTCCAGGAGGAATATTTTTTTAAAATAGATTGATGGGAAATCTTAAACCCAATCTTGTAATTATTGCTTTATAAGTTACGATGTGCTTGATGCAGAATCAGTGAGTTGAATGACTTTGGCGCCCTCTTTTATAAATTAAAAATTAATTCTTCCAGCAATTCAAATTATAATAATTAGTAGGTTGAGTTAATCAGGAAATATAGCTATGTTTTTAGAAATATGAATGAAATAATTTTCTTCTTCATAGCTTGATTAACTCATGCATTCTCACACATTCTAGTGCATAATTGAAGGTCTAACACAAAACATAAAAAACATTGCAATATATATTGTAATAGGTTCTACCTTTTTTCTATATTTTTGTCCAATTCAGTTTACACCCTCTCTCTTCAAACCATCCTAATATGACATTTATAAAATGGTATTAATAGTTAATATACAAATGAATCCTTAAATTTTGCCAAGATGGACTTCTAGCAACATAGCCTGGAGACAAGCTGTTTTAAAGCTTAATCTCCCAACAATAAGAAGAGATGAAATGATAGATATCATTATATAAATATATGAATACTCGACTTTAGTTTTGATGCACCCCTAATTAATATTATTCCAAACAATATATTTATGGATGTCGATGTGTTTCGACTCCAAGCTCCAATCTTATATGAGCATAAGAATTATATTGCTGGGATTTTTATGCAAATAATAATGTGGTATTAGTAATACTAAGCCACTAGCTAGCTCACCGAGGTTGGGTAGTCCTGCAACTGACAGAGATGTGTTACTTTGGAGCTGTATGCATAAAATTATGCAATATTTAAAACATTTCCACATTTAAATTAAATTACTTACTGGAGATAACAAAAATAAATAAATAAAGATGAAAGAACAAAGAAAATAATAGTGCTCAATCCTTTACTGGGAGTACATATTTTTAACAGATCAAATTATTATTAATTATAACAATCAAACATTCTCTCTGTACATTTGAGATATATGAAATTTTAACAGACGCAGATATATATATATATTTTAACAAGTCAAATTATTATTAATTATATGAATCACACATTCTCTTCTCATGCTTAGATATATAAACTTTAACAGAATTAAATGCAAGTTATGTTGAAAAATTAATAAGGTGTGCACATTTACATTTGTATAAAAAATATATGGGCCGTTACCTTTTAATCCCCAGGGAAGTTAGATTATTTTTATTCATGAATAAAGTAATCTTACTGAATAAGTCAGGATCCATAATAAGTGTCCATCTTGAAACTCTCTGTTTATAATTTCTGAAGAAATGATTACGTATCTGAATGCTTGATGCGACGAAGATGTACAGAGCAAATTTCTGAAATTTGAACCATCATGGTACAAAGAAGCAAAACCCAGTACATCTATCATTTCATCCTCACATATTCATGCTGGCTAACATATATATATATATATTCAGTCGTGTAGGTCTGAAAATTAATCACTTATAACAACATCTGAATGTAAAAATTAATATCAAATACAAATCAGCAGCAAAAAAGGAAAAGACAACAGATTCAAGACCAAAGGCAAAAGACCATGCTATATTCTCCTTTTGCTATTTATATCCTTTTTTCCCTTATGTTCTCAGACCTGAATAGTCATCAGTCCTCCAAATGTCTTTCATTTTTTAAACTTTATCTTACTCGATCTCCTCATCCCTTGTCATTACAATTTTACAGATCCGCATCCTTTTGTCGTTAGTTTTTTCTTTTATAAAAGAAAATACATTTATCAGATATACAATTTTGTTAAAAGATTTTAGAGACCATAACTTCCTTATCTTTTTAAAATAAAATTCTATACAATAAAGTTTATACATTAAATATATTTTTTTTTCTAGAATATTTTATACATGCTATATTTATTTATTTATTTTCTTTAATATAATATATATACGCACATACCCTGTTAAAACGAAGTGAGCACAAGACACCCCCCCCCTTAAAATTGCTTTAGTTAATTCATATATATTTTAATGCATGCATTAAAAGGTATTTACATATATCCGACTATTTAAACTTCCCTTTTACCTTGGAACAGGGTTTAAACCCTGCCCCTGTTACAATATAAATGCAATTTATCTACCCCTTTGAACACTTTTAGTAAAAACCTTTTGTTGTACCTATTGCATACACACCATCTACATTTCAACTGTCCTGCAGTCATCTTCAGAGCCACTTCATTTATTTTTTTTGCTTTTAAAAAATTAAATAAAGTAGCTCTGAAGAAGACTGCAGGACGGGCAAAACATAGATTGTGTATACATATAGGTACAATAAAAGGTTTTTGCTAAAAAGAGTTCAAAGTAGTGGATAAATTGGATATAAATTCTACATGATTAACTAGCATGAATATAACACTAAACAAGGTCATTTGAATTCTTGCCTTATTATTCAAAATGTTATCCTGCGTGGTTGAGTATAGTGAAAAAATATGAGATTCTGAAATGCAAGATCCTAAGATCAATTTCAGTATTGGCATGTCCACATTTAAATTTCTTATGTACTCCTAAAACAATAGACATTTGACTTTTTATTATTATTCAATAAATGATCAATATTTCTTTGAAGTATATTATGAAAGAGTGCTGTCCAGTGATTTAAAATGTTTATAAAATTATTTTTCATATGCTATTTTCAGTGCAGAAAAAAGATTATAAGTTTGCCTGATGTCAAGCATTGGTGGTCAAGCGGTCAGTGACAGCTGCTTTACAAGCAGTTGTCCCAGGTTAGCGGGTTTGCTTTGGCTGATGTTATGACACATGAGAAAAAAAAGTTTGCCTGATGGCAAATCTATTTCTTTAACCATATAATCAAACAATCATTTTCATGCTTTCTTGTTATTCATTGATCTTCTGTCTTTAAATTCCAATTTACTTACAAATCTCCACATTTTTGTTAAATGTCATGTTTCCTTTTAATCCAACTATTTGTGATGCAATACGATGCACTGTGATCTCCTTTTCCAGAGTCAGGAATCTCTCAACCACTATGCCCAAAGAAATCTGTTAGCCCACTTTATCTTCCCTTTCTATTTCCCATATTCTTCTTTTTCCTGCATAGCATAATCTTTGTCAAGTTTATAGCCTTTATATCTAAATCCCCTTTTTCCTTAAATCCAGCATAAAAACCAAGAACTCACTTTCCATATCATCACTTTATTTATATTTATTTGTTCACAACTTCATTACTTCCACCCTTTCTTCTTGCAGACATTTACATTCAATTATCAGATATCTAATATTATTTATGCATTCCTTATACAACTTGCAGACTAAATCACCCATATTTTTCTATTTATGTGTATATTCCCTTGTTGCTAGAGATCTTGTTGGAGCTTTAAACAGTAAACTATTTTCTTTGCTATTATCATAAATTAACTCATACCCAGTATTCTGTTTCTTCTATATATATTTAAACTCTTTTTATTCTCCATATTATTTCTCCATATCTCCAATTCCCTATTCTTTATTAATGCATCCATTTTTCTATACCATTTCTTACCACTATAACACTCAACAATTCTCCTAACACAATCATCCCACTTTTTGTATAGGTATAATGACATAAATCTTCTGCATACCATACTATCTCTCTCACCCTTATCTTGTTACCTGCCCTTCACTTATAACCCAATTAAATACTATTTTGGCTATTTTCTTATTATCCATAAACTGCAATCTACAGAACATTTTCATTTTGCTTTTTGCATCTCTCATAAAAAAAAAACTTGACTATCCCATTTCTCCTTGAATTTCCATCTTTGCCATCAACACATCTGCATCTGATGCTAGCCTTCCTATTTCTCTTTGTACTTTTTCTAAGTAATTTAACACCTCTTTACTAACACATAACACCTCATTATCATAAGTTAATTCTGCTACTGTCCCTTCCAACAATCCTAGCTACAACATATTTATTATATGAAAACACTATTAATTTCTTTTATCAGTCCTTTCTTTTCTTTGCTTCATTTACTATTTTTTTCTCCTATTCATCCAAGCAATTTTTCTGATTACTTAAAACAATTCCCAAATAGTTATACTTATTTACCACACTTAAATTTTATATCCCTCAATAAAAATTCTTTGCCTTCTCTTTCCCCAGTATTAATCATCATTATTCTTGATTTTTTCCCACTAAACTTAAACTCCATCTTTTTACCTACCCTTGCACATGTCTTCAGCATAACTTCCATACCTTCCCTACTTTCTGTGCACAAGAAGACATCATCCACAAATAAAAGACCCAGTAATGTATATACTCCATTGCCACTTATTAATGGTATCTCTACCCTTCTTCCTCATTTTTTATTGCTCTCTCCATTTCTTTCATATACAATAAAAACAAAATAGATGATGTAGGCATCCGTACCTTTGTCCCACCATATTTTTTAAACTTTAAATGAATTCTCCAATACAGTAGTGCCATTTAGTGAAAGTCTTAGTGCATAAAATCCTTATCTTGTATCTATTCATCCAATATTGCCACACTTGTTTCTAGCTTGTGACTTTTATTGGTAATGAGCATTGGATTTAAGAGCACTGCACCTAGATGTTTAGTGATTTAATCCTATTCTTTGATAATATAATCACTGCTTTTTGAGGGGTTATCTCAGTAACAAAGTAATAAAAGAATTTAACACTGCATTAACACAACTGTCTTGGAAAATTCAAATTGGCATTTTAACATTTATTAACTTTTGAAATTTAGCATGAATAGTAGCTGCTTTTGTCAAGAATTGGTGATCAAGAGGTCAGTGACACCTGCTTTACAAGAAGTTGTCCCGGATTAGCAGGTTCGCTTCCTGGCTGATGCTATGACACGTTAAAAATAGTAGCTGCTTTTAAAGAACTAATGTACTATTTGTATGCTTAAACTATTATTTTACTACTCTATAATCTACTTAACAGTCTGAATGTTTAAATGTTTATATATAAAATCAAACTTTTTTAACATTCTGATTGACTTAACAATTGTTTCAAAGCTTGGATGCATCCTGGGTTATGTTTTGATTTACAAGTGTCAAACTTATTTTGGCCCACAATTTTGACACAAACTAATCCAGATAAACACATCAATGATTAATTATCACTAATCATTTATTTCACTAGAGATTATCCCTAATCCAGTATAAATTTTAAACCAGTTAAAGATTAATATGTTTTTTTATTAAATACACATACATGATATTTCAACTTTATTTCTCTATTTCGATGTGCAACATCTTTAATAGATATATTTAATAACCCTCTTTCCAGATCAGACAGTCTTAAAACTTATGAGTAAAGACACATGAAAAGACAAATGACCCCCAGACCCCCAAGATGTTTTAGTATCGAAACAATACTCATCAGTTCAGTATTAATCAATAGTAAATTGTGATATTTCAATTTTCCAAGTGCCAACATTACTTCACCTACAACTTTGACTTAAACCCACCCAGAATATCATATCATTGATTATCACTAACCATTTAGGAAACTAGAGTTTATACCTAGCCCAGATAGCGATTTTTTTTTTTTTTGCATAATAAAAAGTTCACGAGTCAATTTAATAACACTAACCCATTTGAACTCACGGAGTCAATTATTTCTAATAACTTTGGGCAAGTTTTGTCAAGCCTATTAATAAGATCACTAAAGTCTTCAAGAAAAATAGATCTTTTAATGAGACTTTATATATATACACTCGCAAACTAAATCTTATACTGAATTAATAATCTAACACAGTTGTCAAAAACTCCACAATACAGTATAATCCTTAATTAACTCGACAATTTTTAAAACACGCACACACATATATGTCAAATTTAAGATTAGTGAAATTGTTTTGTCGTCAAATAGTGAAACACACACACATATATTTTAGTTTATATAATATCTTTTTATTTCTGAAAGGTGGGAGAACGGAGAGTCTTCTATTAAAAAAAGATTTCTTTTTTCATTCGGACTAATATTTAAAAGATTAGCAGAAATAGAAATTTATGGATGATTTCTTGCAAGCTAAACTGGTTTTTTCTCCCCTTATCTAAACATTGCTCCTTATAAAGGCTTATAAAAAGATAATTAACGGATTGGAACGTCATGTGTGGGCTGGTAAACGAGTTTCGATCTTTTGTTAATTGTTTTGTAAAAGGGGGATTAAATAATTAATAATACGTTAATAATATTTTTTAACAAATAAAATAATATTTTATCAAAGTATGTAGAAGTTGGATTTATTTTTTTCAAATCAAAAGAAATTAAGAATTAATCTATTTTGTACTAAGCAATTCTTTTAATGTATATCATTTCCCCGTGAACCCAGCACGCTGCAGTAAAAGATTTTGAACCGTGATACAATGTGACCTTAGGGCTACATTTGACTGCCCATCAAGAATTCTTTGAGAAATTATTATTTAAACATAAAAACATACTGAATTAAAAAAGGTAGTAAAATGTTATTTTTAAAGAAAATATAAATGTTATTACTATGTCCAGTCTATCATTAAAATATTTATAACGGTTAATATCACTTGCCACGATTTTAATAAATAAGATACTGTACTCATAATGAGACTAATGTAAACAATTGTACAATTTAATTAATTGTACTGACATATATAGCCTTTGCTTGATCTAAGAAAGCATCTTGTCAGAAATTAGGATTTAACAGATAATCTATTGATATTCCAAAAGACCAGGGATGAACCAGAGGGAAGAACCAATGAAATTCGCACCATCTGTATTCTTTATTACTTTTTACAATTCTTTTTTACAATCCACTATTGAAAGTTTCGATTGCCCCAGCAATCTTCTTCAGATATATAAGTAGAAGTTCTGAGGAAGATTTCTGGGGCAATCGAAACTATCAATAATGGATTGTAAAAAAGCATTGTAAAAAAAATTAGGAATATAGATGATATTAATATCATATGGATTTGGCAATGTAATAAGAAAGATAAAGTGAAATTAGCACTGTAATGAGGCTCTAATTTTGTATCTTAATTTGATGAATTGGTTGCTAAAATGGTACCTATAATAAAAACTCATCATATCTTTGTGGAATAACACATTTTTATATCTACACATTTATTATTTCAACAACAACAGCAAAAACCAATTCTGGTTGATATTTATCAATATTATAAGCATGTTTTATTTACAAAGTTTATGGTATGTCCACATAAATAAGAGCCTAAAAAAATCACAAATAAAGACCACCTCAAGAAGCATATCTTAAATAGTCATTTTATTCTTTATTTTATGTAAGTTAATATATGAATTTTTTCTACAGTACATGCTTCTTCATACCTGCACTCCAATATGTAATGCATAGGGAGTTTGAACTTAGACTTTTCACATAACCCTTAACTATCCATGTTATCTCATACTACTGAAACACTTGATCACACACGTGTTGAAAAGATAAATAATCACGAAATACGCGTATTGGTGATTATTTCGTGCTAAACCAGCATTCATCAGTTGGTCCAGATTATCATCTCCACACATATATACAATCAATGATCAGCTTATATTAGGATAGCTAATATTTATACTTTAATGGAGAGGGTTCAATTCACTCCACCCTACAACTCTTCAGCCATCATTTCATTGAAAATCTGATGATGGAATGCTCAAAGCCCACATTGGTGCCAATCTTATCATTCTACCCATGTTGACCATAAGTCACTCTGACCCCTCATGTACAGAACATAATCCATTTACATACACATACAAGAGATGGGCAGACCTTACGGCACTATATTTTAATATATATGAATTGTTTCTACTGTACAGGTTTTTCCATACCTGCAAACCAATATCATCAGATTTTCAATGAAATAGATGGCTGAGGAGTTGTAGAATGCAGCAGATTGAAACCTGTCCATTAAAGTATGAAGATTGACTATCTTAATATAAGCTGAGCATTGATTGTATATATGTGTGGAGATGGTCATCTGGACCAACTGATGAGTGCTGGCTTAGCACAAAATACGAATGTTTGTGATTATTTATCTTTTCGACATGTGAGATCAAATGTTTCAGCAGTATGAGACAGTGTGGATAGTTGAGGGTCATGTGAAAAGTCTGAGTTCAAACCCCTATATATTTTGTGTAAGATAAAATATTTACAATTTTTGATTAATATTTTTCTCTTTCACTACCACAAGTCATTTTAGTTGTATCTCAAATACGAATGGTAAATGTTGAAGTAAAGTAAATTTGCATGTTTATAGCAATGTATTTTTTATCATATTAGTAATATTCATATTGTTACAGATTTTCCAACCTTACCATTTCTAAAAAAATGGCCTATTTTTATAGAGGATATAACACAGAGGTGAAACATTTCATACAGTAGTACCACTCTGTGCAGCCATTGATTACTCTAGCTTGCACTGAGTGGCGCTACTGTATGGAAAGTTTTGCCTCTGTGTTATCAGCTTGTGTAAGTATAAAAAGTGGTGATCATGTGATGTATAGTGTAAATACTGATAAATGTATTAAATTAACACATATTAATAAGTTTGCTGTATTTATTTATTAATAACATTACACCATCCAAGGTCACATACAGTAATACTTATAGAATAAGTTCAGTAATAGTTTTTTAGAAGCTAATTTAATAAAAACCTTTTTAGACATTGATTTTATATCGATATTTATATAAAGATTCCTATATATATTTGTTAATCTATATATAGTACTTTATGAGGTTAGATAAGAGTGTGGGTTTAAAACTTTCATAAATATTGACTTCTAGAACAGTAGCATTTTTTTTCACACAATAGTGCCACCTAGTGCAAACTCTGTTAAACAATAGCTGCTAGAAGGTTGTGTATCACAATCCTTATTTAGTGCGACTGTTTTAACAGTTTGTATAAGCATAAAGTGAGAGGTAATTGGGAGTTAAATATTGACCTTTCTAAAATTATAATCATAGTTCTTAATATTTATTGTTGTGATAAAGTATTTTAATAATATTCTTTCATGTACTACATCAAAAAAGAATTTAAGATCTTATAAAGTTTTAAAAGTTTTTAAAGAAAAAGTATTAATGTTTTGTAGATAATCTGTTTATAAAATCTATTATAAATTCTTTGTAACTTGAAGTTATCTTTACACCAATTTAAGAAATTATTTATATGATTTTACTATAAGATTAAAATCCTCACAATTATTAAGAAATCTGATATGGTTGTTTATTCTAGCAATTTTATTTTCAGTTTGACCAATTTGTCAGACAATGCTATATAATTTTAAAATGTTGGCATATTTTTACAAAATATTTTTACAATATAACATTAACTATATAAAATTATATACTGCGGTTTGATTTGCTTCACTAATATAGCAAATCAATTGGTAAATGTTTTGAATCCTACCATCAGATTAACGCATATACTTGTATAATTTCAGTGTTACTTTTTCAGGATAGGTATAAAGTATAAGAACTCAGATACTTTAATCCCATAAAAGGGGTTTTGAGAATTACCCCATGGTAACTGCTCTTTTAAAGGTCAAAACCGATCCTGGTTTTACTATTATTTTGATTTTCATTATTACTGTAAGTGTGTATAATTTTGTATTATATACATCAATAATTATTATTTATTCAGCTCAATATCTACCTGTTGGTATTCAGAAGAAAAACAACTTTCAGATTTATGCTGTTTATTTTTGAATGTTTGAATTTATACACACTCACCCATAGATAAGTAGTTTTATAAGAACAAGTGAATCACATGTCCTTAGATCTTATCTACATAAGCACCAACTCTAATTTATTGTGCTTACTTCAGGGCTTGATTCTATTGAATGCTTAATATTTCAACTGACAAACGAATTGTACAAATTAAATTCCCATATTACAGATGAGAGAAAGCTTCTCATTTTTAATCACCTGCAATTTTAAACATTATTTATTTAGAAATATATATATATATATATATATATATATATATATATATATATATATATATATATATATATATATATATATTGTAACCTAGTGTTATTG
>JAQFVV010002618.1:0-22083 GCA_028023455.1 Epiperipatus broadwayi | reverse complement strand
CATTAATTTTCTGCCCTTGGAAAGGAAAACCATATCTCCTACTCCTGATATCAAATGTTAATTATTCCAAGAGTGCAAATAAAAACATGGAGAAAACAAATATAGCACTATATGTGCAATCAGAAAGTTATAGAAAGTTAAACAAAATAAATACAATGTTCCTGAGAGAACCTGAAGCAGACCCTACCAATTCTCCAAAAGCTCTTATTCCATATATTTACCTCTACTCCATCAAAATAATAGAAAAAAATTCAAATGACCACTGCAGTAATTAAAATTCTCTCATAAATAATAACAACACGTATGGTAGAGCTGTAAATGCTGATCTTCACATGGTGATGGATTACGTTCAGCCAGAAATGAGTCTTTTGCAGAGCTTAGGGGAATCAATAACGATACTGAGGATCAACAACATCACAGTATAAACCAAGATCAACTGCACCATATTACACAAAAGTTATATGACCAATATACAAACAAATTTAATAAAACGATTCCACTGCTGCGACAAATCACTCATAATGGTGGTAACAAATACGGATGCCGAATTATTTAAATTCCCAATAGATGAATTTTATGACAAAATAACACAAATGAAATTATGAAGTTACATCCATGAAATATTATACCATCCCAATAACAGATATTTGTGTTTTGAATTCCACAACAAGACACAAAAAGAAATTTTTAGAAAGCACGTTAAGTTTTCAAATGAAATTATTTGTTATATTGATGCAGATCGCCATCTCGTGACACAAGGCATAATTAGAAATTGTCACATTGGTTGTTCTGAAGCAAATTTACAATCGCTATTGGAAAACTATGGAAAAATAACAAATTTTAACTTTTTAACTGAGAAAAGAATGCCAATTCCAATTAGAATGAATGCAGTGACATTTAATATACAATTAAATAAAAATGTAAATGCTCTAGACATACCAATAGTATTCCCCACAGGAAAATTACTGCAAGTTATAACCTTTAGAGGCACTCCACTTCAATGTTTTTTTCTACAAACAGTGCACGCACATAATAAGAGACTGTCCTAAAAGAATATGTAACAATTGTGGCCTCATATCAAGTCAAATGCACTGATGTCCAGTTCTTACAAATACAATGTCCTCAGTCAGTGATAAAACTATCAAGATAAGTGAAGAACAAATGCCCATCTCATCCTCTTTAAATAACAAACAAATGCAATTGGAAAGTTTATTAAACCCAGATAATTTACCCATCATATCTCCTCCAGACAACACACACATACAAAAAACAAATATATTAAATCCAGATTATTCCACAGCAAATTCAAGTGATGAATGAGAAATTTAAGTGGCCTTCTCTTATTATAGTGATGAAGATACCATCAACCTCAGAATACAACAATCAAGTAAGATTAAAAAAAGTAAAGAAAAATAAACAACAAATTGAAATCAATAATCATTCACATCATATTGTCACTCAAATTGATACCACAGAAACGACAGACTCTTGCTGACAGCTTAACAGACTCTTGCAAGCCAGCCAAGAAGAAACATAAATCAAATAATCAGAATGTCAACTCAACAGATTCACCACAGGAACCATATTGGGCAAGACAACACCCCACAGGAAAATCACAGCAATTATCTCAACAGCTTGATTATGCTGCAGGAGTGGACATCCACCACAGGAAACCAAAGAAAAACAAGCAATTGGCTGCCTCTGGTACTGAAAATTCAGCATTAGCTGCAGGTGTAAGTATAGACAATCAAATTATTTTGCCAAAAGAGGTTTGAACACTAATCCACACACCCCACTTTAAATAAAAAATGAAACTAACAAACACTACAGTCAATGTGAGGGAAATCAACTCCACAAAAAGAATGCATGCAATTACAGGTTGGTTAACACATTCACCTTCTCATTTGCTTTTTTTCACTGAGACTAAATATTACATTAACTCAAGCTTTAAGTCACACAATTACCTAAACAAATTTGGCTATAACAATTGCTCAATTTCCAACTACCTAGCGGCAGGCATTGGTTATTTCATTCACCACACCTCTCCAATCCAATTCTATAAAATATTATACTGTGACCAGCATATGATAATTTTATCATTACATAATAAAGATTTCAAACTGAACATTACATCACTTTACTTATATAATAAATCTACACTAATTCATCAACTGATCAATACCATTAACCTACACCTATCTACACACCCATTCCCTACAATAATACTAGGAGATTTCCACATGATATAT
This sequence comes from Epiperipatus broadwayi, assembly GCA_028023455.1. Taxonomy (NCBI): domain Eukaryota; kingdom Metazoa; phylum Onychophora; class Udeonychophora; order Euonychophora; family Peripatidae; genus Epiperipatus; species Epiperipatus broadwayi. The sequence continues at coordinate 19,834 of JAQFVV010002618.1, read as the reverse complement.
CAGGATTTCATAAGAAAATATTTGCAATATATTAATGAGAAACTGAAGAGTGTGGTGAGTTTCTTTCCTTCAAACACAATTTCATTTTACACTAGACAGCATTCAACATTAATAGATTTACTCTTCTATTCACCTGAACTCCACTTTTAAATACAACCTGAACTCCATCCAGGTCTTTTCTCAAACCATAATGCTCTGAAAGTTGAAATCAGCCAACCTACATATACCCAGCCCACCCTGTCATTATCCAACACTACTAATCTTCTACTTAAAGTCAATGCACCAGAAGCTGTATTGTCGGAAATTTATGTACAATTGAACAGATTAAACATTTTATCTCTAGCCCCAGTAGAAGCCTGGTTTACTTATATCAACATTCTCACCACTACAATTAGACATCACACAACAAAAAATTTACCACCCACCAAAACATTGAATAAACTAGAATTGATAAGGGACAAACTAAATTTCACAACAGCCAATCCACAGTCAATAAACAATGTTTTTCAGCTTACACAGGATTATAAAGAAACACAACTCATACTGGCAAACTATATATCAATTAAAAAAGCTAAACTATATCTTAGAGACACCCACAACTGGATAAACATTCGTTGGGCTCTGGGATATAGTAGCAAATGCCCAACCCCACCATCCATTCTCATAGCAGATCAGATATTCACAGATGAAAATATGATATTCCCTATATTAGATCACTTTAAAACACGATTTCAGAAAGACCTAAACCCAATCTGGTTCAATTACATTTTGGGATATCAACTGAATCACATAATATCACCAAAAAAGACATTGAAGTAAAAATAAGCAGCATGCCAAATCATGCACACCCAGGAGTTCATGCCATCCCGAAATTTCTATTTCACCATCTTAAATATTACACTATTCCTATAATATATAATATGTTGACTTTTTTGTCTCAACAGATACACAATATCCATCTACTATACCCAGTTTTAATAGTTCCATTTTTAAAAAAGACCATACAGCCATCCCCACTTCACAATTTAAGGCCGATTTCAATGTCACCACTCATAATAAAAATCATTGAGTCCATTATTAAGGACAAAATTCAGCCTTTGATACTCCTGCATCTGTCTAAATTCCAATTTGCCAAAAAAGGCAACTCCATACCAGAAGCACTAATAATATTTAAAATTATAGAAGAAGATATAAAAAACAAAAGAAAGGCAGCACCAGTGGCAGTTTAACTAGTCATAGAAGCAGCATTTGACTCTGTGCCAGTTGATAGCCTTCTATGTTTAATAGGAAAATATAACATTCCAATACCGATAATGTATATACTGGCTAACTTATTAATAAATAGAAGCCTACAAATAACCCTCAATGTGAAACCATCACCTTCTTTCATTCCACATAATTCTATACCACAGGGCTCTCCACTCAGCTGACTTCTATTCATCACTTTTATTAATCCATTTCTTGGAGACATAGAAGCAACGCTCCCAGGTGTGTACTCCCATATACTTAAACAAACAATTAAGCATCTCACCTACATGAATGATGTAATAATCTTTCTTACCTCAAAACAAATGTTACCAGATTTACATAAAGTATTAGAAAAATATTCAATACAATATCAATTGAAATTTAATCAGGAAAAAATGGTTGTGTGGTCTCTACTCACAGGCTCACCAATTAAGACAATAAAGTCTCACACCCCCCAACCTTTTCTTGGAATACCATTCCAGCTCTCTACAAATCAAGTCAGAAGTTTAATACAAAATAGCTTGCTAATTTCAATCAATAAAATAATCAATTCTTTAATCAAAGCATATTTATCAATTCATAGTAAAATCTCTTTAATCAATATGTTAATTTTTCTCAAAATTAATTTTTATGCCCCAATTATTAAATTCACCAATTCATTTACTCGGAAGATCAATTCATTGTGCATGCAGTTAATTTGGAACAAAAAACTGTATCCATTAGTATCAACAAGTTACAAAGACATTCCAAAGATAATGGCCTATCACTACACAGCATTACAACTTTTTTTTTCAAAAGGCATATAACACTATTCAAAAAATTATCACTAACTTTGAGTTTGGTGAAGTTTTCAGTCCAATAGCTCCAACAGATACACCTCCATCCACTAGTAACAAAGTCATACATAACCTTTTGGTTTTAATGAATATGTACAATAAGCAGAATTGGCAAACAGCAAATAAATTAAAGTATTGGGATGCATATCAAATTATAAATGCAAACTTCACCACTCATTCCCATAGCACTAGTCTCTCAATAACAAATAAAACCCTTACACAAAAATTCAAATATTGTCATTTAGAACCCAAATATCTTGACTTCTTAGTTATGTTTAATCTAGATGTCTTACCTACAAGGTTTATTTTCAACAAGAAGAATGAAAAATATCAACATCGATCCAATATGTGCACTTTGTCATAGGGATGAAGAGACCTTTGACCATTAACCATATTATCACTGACTGTCATGCTCTTAACATTTATAGAGAACTAATTTCAACACTCACTGGGAGTAATTATATCATACTAGTGTTATTAATTAATGCAATAAAAACAGGTAATTTTACCTCAATCAGAATACACACGTACCTTTTTTCACTCTCTGGTTCTTGCGCTGTCATTTTGTTTTCAACCCCATTTCCCGCAAATTCAGAACAATTTACCCCAATAAATTACAAGCAATAAAGAAGAAGGACCAAATGCTTGCCCTAATTGGACTATTCACAAACACTTGGCAATCAATTCACATGCCAACAGCCTAACCAGGTACCCACAACTACATATGGAGAAAACATTACATGAAGAACTTTATTTGTTGAAATTTTTTTTTACTTGTTTTTTTTTTTGCTGGTTTTCTTATTGTCGTAAAACCTGCCCATATTACTGACTTTTTCCCACTTCAATAATTGTTATTTCAGTGTAAAATGAAATGTAATTGATGAAATAATGTAAGTTACCCTTGTTTCACTCTGTGTAACAACATTTTGTATTTAATAAAGCTGATTTGAAACTAGTACTAGTAGTAGTTCTGTGCCTATTGAAAAATTCTTAGAAGTGCTTGGTAGTCTTGGAATCCCGACTCCAATTATGTATATTTTAGCTAACCACTTTATAAATAGAAACATACACATCACCTTAAATGGAAAAATGTCATCAGAATTCACTCCACATAATTCAATTCCTCAAGGTTCGTCCCTTAGTGACCTCCTCTTCATCAACTACATTAATCCCCTTTTACTTCAAATTGAAGCTGAACCTGGGAATGCACAAAACGTTTTTAAACCATACAATTAACCATATTTCATTCATGGATGACATAAGTGTCTTTCTTCCTTTGCAAAAATTGTTACCTAAACTACATAATATATTGGAAAAATACACAAAAGATTATACTATAAAATTCAATCCCAAAAAAATGGCCACATTGTCCATAATTACTGGGACTCCAATTAAAACAAAAATTGATTCCCGCCCTCATAACTTCCTGGGAATATCCTTCCATCATTCAGTAAATATAATGAGAATAAATATGCAAAATCAACTAATCCTTTCTATACAAAAATTATAAATTCTCTAACTAAAGCTTATCTTTCAATACACAGGAAGATATCTCTAATTAACATGCTAATCTATCCCAAAATTAATTTCTATTCACCCACCATTGAATTGACTATCTCATTCATCAAGAAAATCAATTCTGTATGTAGTAAGATGATCTGGAACCAGAAGACAACTTCTATTAACATTAATAAACTCCAAAAGCACTCAAAATATAATGGCTTACCTTCGTATTCAATAAACACCTTTTATTATCAAAAATCCTATAATACACTATTTAAAATCTGCACTAACTTTCAGAATTTTCAGGTTTTTATTCCAACATCTCCTACTGACACACCTCTGCCTACCAACAATAACTTCATTAATAACCTAATTCAACACATATTTCAATACAAGTTACCTGAAAATATGTTTACCGCAAAAATTAATTACTGGGATACATATCAAAAAATGACTAATCTAGATCTACTGCAAACACCAGATAGTACACTTAAACTAAGAAACAAATCTCTAATACAAAAGTTTAAACTTTTGTATTTAGAACCTAAATACCTAGAATTTCTCATCAAAATTAACATGGATGCTTTACCAACAAGTGAGTTTGTTTTCAATAAGAGAAAATATACTAACATTCAACCTACCTGTCCCCTATCTGATCGGGATGATGAAACAATGCAGCATTTTTATACAACTGCAATGCCTTACATATATATATATATATATATATATATATATAGAGAGAGAGAGAGACAACTGATATCCACACTCACTCATTTGTAATTCTAAACCAATATGTGACATCTTAATACAAAAATTCAAAAGGGAATATCTCCCAATATAAGGCTTTCCAACTTTATCATTTTTACTCTCTGGTTCTTAAGGGTCACTTTGACTTTGACTCAACATCACGAAAATTTAAATCTCTTTTTGAAAATAAAATCGTAAAAATTAAAACTAGAGATCATTCTTTGGCCCTGGCGGATATAGTCAATGCCACCTGGAGCCTCATAAAATTATCTCCACAATCATAGCTTCTAAACTAAATCACCAATGGACTCATAAAAAACTATCACAACCATCAAAGAATTGCTTACTTATTAATTTTCATATCCCAATTTTTTTTCTTTTTATGTCTCATGTAACATTTGTTTACTTTTTTAAAAAAAATTATGTAACATTTTTTAACATGTAATCACAATATAGAAATTATGTAACATTTTTAATATGTAATCACAATATAAACATAATACAAAACCTTTTAAAACTACTACTAGTAGTAGTAGTAGAAGTAGTAGTAGTAGTTGTAGTAGTAATAGTAGTAGTAGTAGTAGTGAAGGTAGTAGTGGTAGTGGTAGTGCTATTAGTAGTAGTAGTAGTAGTATACAGTTAACTGATCACCACAATCTTACACAACAATAGGATTATCATCAATACCTTAACTGACAGCTTTTCAAAAGGTTTTTTCCTGACAATCAGGATTTTTATCTATCTGCTATTCACATTATGGTTTATTAGATGCCACTTTGTATTTAAACCCACTTCCTGCAAATTGGAGTCACTGTTTCTAAGTAAATTGAAGAAAATTAAAACTAGGGACCGGCTCATTGCTTCAGTTGTTATAGTGTCAGCCACCTGGAGTTTACTAAAACTTCTAATCAAATATAATTAGATATAATCCTCAAAAAAAAAAAAAAATCAAAAATCGCTTCTGCTCACTCAAGCAAGAAAACACCAATTTATCACAAAATTAGGAACGACTAGTTGCAATTCATTAACTGAATATAATAAAAACATAATTGCACGCATTTGTAATATTTCATTTAACAGCGACTATCAAACATATATAAGACTTAATGATTACAGAAAACTTTCGTATAAAATACATAAAGGAAAAAATGTGATACTTAATTGTAAAATCAAATCATGTATACTTTTCATTGTAAAATCAAATCATTTATACTTTTTTTGTAGAAATACATATGTAATAAATTAGTTTTAAAACTATTAGTAGTAGTAGTGGTAGTGGAAGTGGCAGTAGCATTAGCAGTAACAGCACCAGAAGCAGTAGCAGTAGGAGTAGCAGTAGCAATAGTAGTAGTATGTTTTAAAGATAAACTTTCTTAAAACTCAAAATGGGTTACAAGAGTAGCATATAAAAACATAAGGTCTTAAATACAAACCACTAAACATCACATGATCACCATTCTTTATGCTTATACAATCTCTTTACACAAAGGTAAAATTCTGTATGTTGTAGCAGCACTCAGTGCAAGCCAGAGTAATCAATGGATGCAAGGAAATTTGTCCATAAAATCCCTATCTAGTACTTACTCATTCAATATACCCAGATTAGTTTCTAACTTGTGACTTTCATTAGTGAGGTTCCTTGGATCTGAGAGCAATGCACCTAAATCTTAGGATCCAATGCAAAACTTCAGCATCCACCTTTTACTTTATTAGCTAACTATAAATTCTTGAGTCCAGAATGAAAATGTAATATTTTTAATTCAAACTCACTCTTTTTTAAACTGAAAATATTATTGTTTAATTTTGAACTCAAAATTTTATAATTAGCTAAAAGATCGAAAGTCGCTGATGGAAGTTTGCATTGCATCTTAGGATCTATGTGCATTTCTCTCAGATCCAAGGATCCACACTGATGAAAGTCACAAGCTAGAAGAGTGTCTTAGGATATTGGATAAATAGGCACTAGATAGGGATATATGCAGAAACTTTCCTGCATCCAATGATTACATTGACTTTTACCTCTGTGTCTTAAATACAAATTAATACATGGTATTAGATTTGCAATAAGGGTTTACAATCTTGCATGTTATAGAGAAAAACATGACTTATACTAATTGAACAAATAATGAGCATTACATAACAATATGCATTTGTCTATTTGAGTTTACATGGGATCTTGAGAAACATACATGGAAGCAGATTATAGTATGAGGGAAAACATATATGGATGTTAATGTTAGATTAAAATGTGATTGTACATAAATTGGACCTACTAGGTGGGAAGGATTATAGTTTTCATGGATGTTTTATTGCTCACATGCATATGAGAAATACAATTTAAATACAATTTCTTACATGAGATTACATATGCAATGGGGGTTTACAATTTTGCTTATGATAAAAAACAGGTTATTCAGAGTAATAGGAAGACTAATAATTGTTGCATAACAAAATACGTATTTTAAATTAGATTTGCATAATTTTTTCAAAAGCATTATGAGATAAATATAGGTAAGCACATGGTGATATTTGTTATTACATCTAGAGAGGGTGAGTTGAGTTAGTATTCCATTGGTATATATCTATGCATAAATTATGCTTATTAGTTGGTGAGCACTATATATAGGTGTCGAGGCTAAGGCACATTGTTTATGTTCTGTGCATTTAAAGATTCTTTGAGATAAGTTGGTGGAGTGATCATGTAAACATCATTGGATCAGCAGTTTGATGAGGTGAGATGTATGGTGTTTCTCTCAACTGGTGCAGTATTTATTCCAAAGTTCACTATAGTGTGATATTGGAGCTATTAGTTCATGGATGTTAAGCACATGAGCAGCTTGAGGTTCCAGGGAATGGAGTGTAAATGATAAAGAGTGCAGTTGAAAGTTGGGGCTGTTATAATAATGGATTTGAAAAGTAAATGTCTTAAATGATGCAAAATATCCTCTATTGGTATGGTAATAATATAAATTTTAATAAATTGTTGTCATTATCTTAGGCATCAATCCTGTGCTTTTAAGTATAAGTTTTAAATGCTGTTTACATTGGTTGTCTTGAAACTTCATATGGGCTTATTCATTAATAGACTTGAAATATCTTTGCTATTGCTGACATGGAAATTGTTCTTGATGATTCTGGGATAAGTTTTTCATAAGATAATGCTAGAATATGGTAGAATAGGTTTTAGTGCCAACGACTTGGTCATGTGGTTATATGGTAGCCAGTTTGATTGGTTTTAACATTTTAAAAATGTCATCATCATCATCATCATCATCATCATTATTATTATTATTATTATTATTATTATTATTATTATTATTATTATTATTATTATTATTATTATTATTATTATTATTATTATTATTATTATTATTATTTCAATTGTTCATTCTTAATATTTTTAGCTTCTATATAAGATTACTTTTTAAAACTATAAAACGTAACCGGCACAAGATATTGCTACTGACCCCTGAGAGTCGTAAAGAATATATCACAGCATTTTTAGATTGTCTTGACATAGTGCAAATTGATAAAGTTAATATATTTACCCTGGCGACGCTTGCTTCACACTTTATAATTGATGAGAAATTGGGAAGAAATCTTTGGGGGATTATTTTATATTTATAATTTTTATTTATAACCAGTTCTTGTATATATATATAACGTTGTTAATAAAATTTCATTAAAATCATTTTAAAAAATTTTTTGACTTTTTTTCTATTTTATGTAGTGTAAAAATCATTTTGTTTTCAAATAAAACGAAATATATCAATAGAATGTATACAAAAATTATTAAATTAAGTTTTGGAAAAAAAGTAAATGGATGCGGGAAGATTTGTGCTTAAAATTTTTATCTAGTGTTTACTCATCCAATATCTCCAGGATAATTACCAGCCTGTGGATTTCATCAGTGATTAGCCATAGACCTGAGAACAATGCACTTAGATCTCAGGATCTAATGCAATCCTCCATCATTCATCTTTTATCTATTTGGTTAAATATAAAGCTACGACCTCAAAATGAAAACACAATAATGTTTTCAACCCAAACTTGTCCACATGTATAGTTATATAGATCTGAAATTTAGTTCAGCATCTATACATTTTTGTGCATTTGCTTTTTGAAAAACCAAAGACAAAATAATATATAGAAGCTGAACTAAGTTCAGATATATATGACTATACAAGTGAATGATCTTGGGTTGAAGACATTATGAGTTTTTATCTTGAGATCCTAACTTTTTAGTTAACAAAATAGGTAAAAAGTGGTAGGAGGTGGCTGCTGCAGGGTTGCAATAGATTCTAAGATCCAAGTATAAATGCTTTGCAATCCAAGTAGCCTCACATATGAAAGACACAAGCTAAAAAACTAGGATGAGTAAGCATTATATAAGGAATTTATGCACAAATCCTTTCTGCATTCATTGATAATCAAGGCTTGCACTTGGTGACACTACTGTATGGAAAGGGGCTGAAAAAGAAATTAATAGTGCTTTTATGCAATAAATATGATGTAGCTAGAATTGTATGGAAAGGGGAGTATCAATAGCAGGATTAACATATGGTAATGATGTGTTATTAAAAGGGTATTATATTACTTAGAAAAAGTACAACTAGAAGTAGGAAGATATGCAATAGATGCAAGTCGATGGCAAAGGAGGCAATTCAAGAAGACCTGGGATGATCAAGGTTTTATTCACAAGATACAAAAACCAAAATGAAAATGATTGGTAGACTGCAGTCTATAGATAATAAGAGAGTCGCCAAAATAACATTTAATTGGGTTATGTGTAAAGGGAAGATAACAAGATGAATAAAAAAGGTAGTACTGTATGCCGAAGATTTGGATAAAGACATTGTATCAGTAAACTTGTATAAAAGATGGGATTATTGTGTTCAAAAGTTTGTTGAGTGTTACAGTAACAAAGAATAAGATAGAAGAATAGATGCATTAATAAAAATAGAAGATTGGAAAGATAAATAACTAGTATGGGGAGTAAGAAGAGTTTAAATATATATAGAAGTAACCAGAATATTGGGTGTGAGCTCATTTACTATAATAGCAAGAAAAGTAGTTTACTATTTAAGACTCAAACAGGGTTATTAGCAACAAGGAATATTCACACAAATGGGAAAATGTGGGTAATTTACTTACAAGTTGTGTACGAAAAGCATGGAAAATATTAGGCATCTCTTAATTGATTGTAAATGCTTATAACCAAAAATAATACAAATAATGAAGTTGTGAGAGAATAAATACAAACAAAGTGATCGTACAGAAAGTGGGTTCTTTGTTTTTTATGCTGGGTTTGGAAAAAGACAGATCATATGTGTACTGCACAAGTAGTAATGTTGTAGAAGACAGCAGAATTTTAAGTTACCACATACATGGAAAACATTTTAATGGCTGTTAGTAAAACAAAGAACTAATATTCTGAGTAACAGTGGCCCAAATAATAGTCCAAGCCATAAAAGCTCAAAAGACATATTTATCCATAACTGTTATAAGAAAAAGAGCATGTGATGAAGTGCTATAAATTTGGAAAAGAAAAATGTCAATTATCCATAACTGCTATAAGAAAAAGAGCATGTGATAAAGTGCTGTAAATTTGGAAAAGAAAAATGTAGTCAAAGCTATTGCCACTAATAACATAATTGGAAAAATGATTTAGACTATGAAAATTTTACACTCAGTGAGTTTGGACTAAACATATTTCTTTGCAAAATGGCTTCATGTTGTGATAATAAAAGTTTGGGCTGAACAAACCAGAGTACTCAAACTGGAAACAGAAAATCATCTAATGAACACATCAATTATTTACAACTCACTAGAATGAGATATCAAAAACAGATAGTGTCCAATTAATTATTATGTAATAAAAAGTTAATTCTGTTATAAAGCAGGAGTTTGCTGTTGCCTCCTCAGCTTTGCACAATGAGGAAATGCAATGATAGCCAGACATAGGAGTTAGATTTTATTGAGATGAGTATTAAATCAGTCATCCAAGCAATAGAACCAGTGGAGGATTTATGATTGTGTAAATAGTCGGATTGTGAAAAAATAACTAATCAGGATGAAAAAAATTGATACTACCTTCAAGACATGCTCAACATCATTAGAGACCCCAAAACTTACAAATCTCTTTTTGTCTAGAGTAGGGAAAATATTGGACTGTTGTATATATATATATATATGTGTGTTAAAAAGATGGCGCTTTACCAAAACCACCGAACAAGTGTAAAATTTGTTTACATAAATGAAAAAAGAGTCAGAATTAACTACCTCTTTCATTTCCTCACCCCCAGATCAGCTGATTTCAAGCTGGATTGCTCTCCTCAGTGAGGGATAGAGTATAGAAACTAGATCTAAACACTGACTCTCAAGTGTTTATGCAAAACGTTTCTATCAGATTGCAAGCGTGAATTTTTCAGACCGGTAAAGTCTTCAAACTCAGCCTAGCAAGCCAGATATTTATATGGGTCTAATCTCAGTTCAGTATCACCATATAATCAAAGTCTCTGCAATATATATCATTGCAAGAAAACTTTAAAGGTACATTTATGAAAAACAAGTTACTCACGTAACCTGCTATCACTTGTTATTTATGTTCAAAAGATGGCGCTTTACCAACTGAGATCAGACCCATATAAATATCTGGCTTGCTAGGCTGAGTTTGAAGACTTTACCGGTCTGAAAAATTCACGCTTGCAATCTGATGGAAACGTTTTGCATAAACACTTGAGAGTCAGTGTTTAGATCTAGTTTCTATACTCTATCCCTCACTGAGGAGAGCAAACCAGCTTGAAATCAGCTGATCTGGGGATGAGCAAATGAAAGAGGTAGTTAATTCTGACTCTTTTTTCGTTTATGTAAACAAATTTTACACTTGTTCGGTGGTTTTGGTAAAGCGCCATCTTTTGAACATAAATAACAAGTGATAGCAGGTTACGTGAGTAACTTGTTTTTGTTTTTCATAAATGTACCTTTAAAGTTTTCTTGCAATGATATATATTGCAGAGACTTTGATTATATGGTGATACTGAATGGAAATCAGACCCACATAAATATCTGGCTTGCATGGCTGAGTTTGAAGACTTTACCGGTCTGAAAAATTCACGCTTGCAATCTGATAGAAACGTTTTGCATAAACACTTGAGAGTCAGTGTTTAGATCTAGTTTCTATACTCTATCCCTCACTGAGGAGAGCAAACCAGCTTGAAATCAGCTGATCTGGGGGTGAGCAAATGAAAGAGGTAGTTAATTCTGACTCTTTTTTCGTTTATGTAAACAAATTTTACACTTGTTCGGTGGTTTTGGTAAAGCGCCATCTTTTGAACATAAATAACAAGTGATAGCAGGTTACGTGAGTAACTTGTTTTTGTTTTTCATAAATGTACCTTTAAAGTTTTCTTGCAATGATATATATTGCAGAGACTTTAATTATATGGTGATAGTGAACTGAGATCAGACCCATATAAATATCTGGCTTGCTAGGCTGAGTTTGAAGACTTTACCGGTCTGAAAAATTCACGCTTGCAATCTGATAGAAACGTTTTGCATAAACACTTGAGAGTCAGTGTTTAGATCTAGTTTCTATACTCTATCCCTCACTGAGGAGAGCAAACCAGCTTGAAATCAGCTGTTCTGGGGGTGAGTAAATGAAAGAGGTAGTTAATTCTGACTCTTTTTTCGTTTATGTAAACAAATTTTACACTTGTTCGGTGGTTTTGGTAAAGCGCCATCTTTTGAACATAAATAACAAGTGATAGCAGGTTACGTGAGTAACTTGTTTTTGTTTTTCATAAATGTACCTTTAAAGTTTTCTTGCAATGATATATATTGCAGAGACTTTGATTATATGGTGATACTGAACTGAGATCGGACCCATATAAATATCTGGCTTGCTAGGCTGAGTTTGAAGACTTTACCGGTCTGAAAAATTCACGCTTGCAATCTGATAGAAACGTTTTGCATAAACACTTGAGAGTCAGTGTTTAGATCTAGTTTCTATACTCTATCCCTCAATGAGGAGAGCAAACCAGCTTGAAATCAGCTGATCTGGGGGTGAGCAAATGAAAGAGGTAGTTAATTCTGACTCTTTTTTATGTTTATGTAAACAAATTTTACACTTGTTCGGTGGTTTTGGTAAAGCGCCATCTTTTGAACATAAATAACAAGTGATAGCAGGTTACGTGAGTAACTTGTTTTTGTTTTATATATATAAAATGTAAATAAAGTTTATTAAATTTTTGTAATTAAGTAAGGACAATACAAGTTTAATCATCACTCTTGATTAGTATTCACACTAGGAAAAAATTACCTACAACCTCAAAATTTTTGAATAATCATAAAATATAATATATACAAGTGACCTCAGATTATTCAGGAATCACTAATAAAAAGCTGGTTTGTACTACACACACATGTGGGTCATTATATTAAATAATATATATATATATATATATATATATATATTATAATATATATATATATATATATATATATATATATTGTAACGATATATAAATATGCTGTTACATTAATTAGAAATAAAAACTTTTAAGTTCGCAAATAAAAATAAATGTATTAAAAAAACTAAACGCTAAAATTAAAATGATTGTTAAACGTATATATATATTCACACAGATGTAAATCTTTTAAAATATTTAAAATAAAAATAAGTATTTGAACGTTCTTTTTTATAAAAAAAGTACAAGATTTAAAGATAAAATATTTTTGTAGATGGAAATGATTGTTTATTAATTATCCAAAAGCAAACTAGCCCTTGGGGCTTTTGTGTAATTAAAAAGTCAGATAAAAAATAGATTATAGGAATAAAGAGAATTTAGCTTGATCAATGGAAGCACCAAGCCTCTCGGACCTTGACAAAAATTTGGATTAGTGACGTCTTGTGCGTTCAATCTGGAGATTTACTATAAAAAGAAAAATATTGAGTTCCAGTCAGTTTCCTGCTGGATTTTGTGAGAAGGTCAATAGGACTCACATATCACTCTCTCTCATTTTAAAAATGAAATGATGTAATACCAGCATTGTTCCAGCTAAGGCCACCTTCAGATAGACGAGGTTTCAAATAAAAACTTTGTGGGAAGTGACACCAGGAACAGGGAACTCTTCTACTGTAAGCTATATGAACTAAACAATTTTTAAAATCATGAAAAAAAATAATAATTAAGAACTTTCATCAGGGTTTGACAAATTTAATAAACAAGCTAATTTAAATTTTAAAATGAACTCATCTGATTTTGTAAGTTTCAAATCAATTAATGTTTAATTTTATATGTTTTGTGTTTGATAAAAATCATTTTCATTTTTTTATTGTAGAAATCCTTTAAATGTATTAAATTTAAGCTGGGTCTAGATATGTTGCATAGATTAGGTAGCGGTTAATTATGTTATTGTTTTCATATTCGGTTAGAATATATATGTCATTGATGTCAATGTAGCATCTTATGATGAATGCCAATCGGTTTCTTGTATTCCCTCCACAATTGATGTTATCAATGACTTTATATTTTGATCGTTTATGTTTATTTTGAAATGTTTTTAACCGTGTAATCTATGTAATCGATCTATACTCAACATTATAAAACAAACTTTTATAAATCCATCTGTGCAAACTTATAAAAATTAAATGTAAATTACAATCTAAAATAAGAATTTAAAAAATGTAGTTAAATGCTAAAGTAAACATACTAAAATAGTAATGCTAAATTATATATATATATATATATATATATATATATATATATATATATATATATGTTAATAAATGTTGTGTGTTAATTACTGGCAGTGGCTTATTTTATTCTTTTTTAAATAAAATATTATTAAATAAGAATTTATATCTTATTAACCTCTGCTACTTCATGAGGTAGTGACATTGGGCTAACAGTCTAAAATAAATAAAGTGGGATTTTAACAGTGCATGTCTGCCTACTTTATAATTTTTTCTAGGTTCAAATGCCTAGATGGCGCCGGTGTAGTGCAGATACGATAGACTGCTTCCTTCACTTTCTTTTGGGTCGTTATAATATATATATATATATATATATTCTGACCTTGTAATTCATGCATCTTCACTTCCAGATAATGTATGGTATAAAATAAAACAGGTTCTATCTCAGTTAATAATTAATAACTAAATATTCAGTATTAAAATTAAAATATTCCACTAGCTCAAATTTAAAACTCTAATAAGGTTCAATTTATAAAATATATAAAATAAATATTTAATATTTTCATGAGACTTGAAGTGAAAATACAGGTGACAAGATAGATTACATTGAGCCAATATCCTACAGGATACTACCTCAATGGCATAAGAACCCTATCCCCCCTTTATTACTATTTCAAATAACAAACTCATAGTATTCTTACGACTTTAATTACTTCCACTCACTAAGACTAAACTAATAATTAAATTTTAATCTTCTATTTAATAATAATCTAGCTCAATAAAATAATCTCAGGTTCATAAAATTTATTCTAAGTTAATTTTAAAATACGGTAGCAAAATATGAGAAGGGATTTTATGTCATAATCTACTACACTTAAACTAATAATAATAAATAACAATAATAATATTCTTCATGTAATGATATAATAAATACGTGGTAGCATTTTAATAATCTGACAAACAAAATATGTGTGGCACCAAATAGCTTATAATTTAATATAATATTGTGATAACTGATTTATGACCAATAAATAATGTAAGATTATGATTATTTAATTATAATGAATACCAATAAAATATTTAAAATTCTTATAATAATTCTTTATTTATCATTTGTGCAAAACTATATATTTGTTTCAGTTATTATGCATATATCGTGTTTTCATGCAGCAATGTGGAGAAATAAATAACTCAGACACAAAATTTTTGAAATAACAAAATTTAACAAAGTTTATTACTAACAATAAATAACTAAACAATTTATTTACATTATTTACAGTGGATATCCTTAACCCTTTTATTTTACAGTTTGATCTACCTGGTTATATAAAAAAATAATTTATATTTCAATTATATTTTATCTAGATTTAGGACAAAATTTTTAAAAAAATGTTACTATTTGGTTTCTCCTTATGGTTAACTTATTACAAATAAATTTATCTACTTTATTAACAACAGCATTTTATCTCTAATATTATTAAACTATCCTATTTTAAAAAAAATTCATATTTAGAAAAACATTCTATAGAAAACAAAATTTTATAATGAGTATGGATTTCTCAAAATATTAAAAAATTCATTTTGCAAAGTCAAAGATGTTACACAAATTATTATCTAAAATTCAGTACTAGATTTTAGTATTTATCACACAATGTTTATTAATCATAATATATTCTTCTTTAAGCCTTACTTTAGTATGATATAAATTTAATCATTAATAGATTTCTGTTAATTAATAAACAAAAATATACTATGCATATTGTTTACATAATCTACTTAGTACTATTGTATTTAAAAAAATATGCAATACTTATTTTTCTCTTAAAAAAAATACTAAAGCATTTAAAATTATTATCACTTTTAAAAATATCTTTGTTTAGATACCTTATTTTTTTTTAAAAAATTATATTTCATTTCCGAAATAAAATTCAAAATATGTTTGATGATTCTTTTCTTTCCTAGGATACTTTGGATTTTCAATTTTAAGTTATAATATTCTGCTCCTTATCAGCAAATAAACTAATCTTATCCAAAAACGATAGCACAACCTTAGTTCTAAATTATTTATCATTTCTTTTAAATATCTTACTAAACGATGCAGTTACATGAAATAAAGATAGCGAAAATAGATGCATAGGATTAAGGAAGAAAGCTAGAGTATTATTCTTAACATATCTCAAAATCATGGTACAGTGTAAAGAGGTAGGACATTTATCTGCCTAATATCCTCTAGTATAGGGGCGATGTTAAAGCTATTTCTTCAGCTTTATTAAAACTTCAAATATTTAAAGCAATATAAACACTGTCCAAATAAAATGTGTATCAGTCATAGGGCTATGTTAACTATGCTGATAACCACATAAAGACTAAATATTATTCCCATTCCTTATAACATCCTATTTTTTAAAAATACATCATCTTGGTTTCCTGCTAACTATAGTACTTCCAAGCCACTATCTCAATATTATTTCTCAAGATTTTTCTACATCTTACATCGATAAATAACTGTCTGCATTTACAAAACAATAAACAAAATTCATTAATAGTTAAACAATCTTACTATCCCATAAGAAAAGTCTGTTTACTTCATTGGTCTGGATGTTTAATCATATACGATTTACTTAGACAATATTTGAATATCTCATATAAAATTTTTAAAAGAATCACATAATTATTTGTTATGTTGGATTATATGACTAATAAAAAAAATTAAAAAGATTGTTGTATGCATATTTCCAAATCAATCCTATCTCATAATGTTTTTTTTTTAAATGTTGTATGAAATGTGTTATATATAATTTAAAAAAAAACTTTTACACTTCATTCTTCCAATTTATGGATGATCTAAAGAAAACAAAAATATACATTATAAAATTATTAATAATTATTATTATTACCAATAACCTTTATCTAGTCATCGTGTTCAGTAGGCTTCCTTTGTCCACTTGAGCATTGCAGATACAGAAAAAAAATTCATACCCATACACTTTATATTAAAATATTTTTTAGCTAAATTATTAGATTGTTATATTATAAAATTTTAATATTAACAAATTGATGTTTTTATGTTTTTCCTAATCTTATATAAAATTTTAGATTTAAATTAGGTTAACAAAATAAAAAGAATCAAAACTATAGTTACATATTTTCTTGACGATAGTTCTGATAAGTCCAAAATACTTATTATTTTCTCTAGAGTTTTTTTTTTTTTTAATGTTCTCCAAGCGCATTAAAGTTTAAAACAAAAATCATTATTAATCCATTTATTAAAATCTAGAAAATAATCCTTGTTTTCATTTTTAGGATGATAATATTAATTAATCCCTTGAAGCTTCTTAATCTTCTCTACCAATAATCTCTGCGTATCCGATGCATCAATCCATCTAATTTAATTTTAAAATATTCGATAAACTTTTAAGTACCATTTATATTTCCATGGGTCCATTTTTTCATTCATCTATGTGTTCACTTTTATCTCTGTTATTTTCTTGATACATTGAAACTTTCACATGGTATTTTTTATACATCTCTTTTAAAATAAAAACTTCAAATACTTTTTGAACAAATTTTTTTTTCCAAGTACATTTTAAATAATTCAAGGAATGGATATTTTAATATCAAAATGCTTCTATAACATATTCTCCTGGGTTCTTTATTTAGTTCTGCACTCGAAAATATTTTTTAAAATGTTACCTTTAGAAAGGATATAACATTTTACTCATTTGAATCTCATATTATATAAAATAATTCATGCAATATATGATTATCTTATTACCATTTAAAAAATATCTTGAATAAGCTTATAAATTCTACGTTTCAATACATTTTTAGACTCCGTATAATGTCCGAGCTGTGGTTATGTACCAGAACAGTTCTTCGGTTAAATATTAATAAAACTGTATCAATAAATATTTCAAATATTTTTCCATTTTCAGCATTACAATTTCTATCTATTTTATTTTGTAGTATATCCATTTTTTATTGCTTAGCTTAGGTTAAACTTTTAGATAAAATATGACTGGTAAGTACTTTAAAAATTAGAAAATCATATTAAAACGAAATTATTAAAAATATTTTTTTTAGTTTATACTTTCTCTTTGACAAAAATATTTTTAAAATTATCAATTAGTTTTTTTTTTTTGCAGATAAAGTTATAAGAAAGTACTAAAAAAATTGACTAAAATAAAAGATTTTAAAAATACTATCTTTTGATAGTTATAATTTTACCTCTCTCCGGTTTCAATACATTTTTTATTCTCCCCCTCTAACTTAGTTACAACGATATTTATCCTCTGCAAGAATACTTATTTCTTATTGGTCAATTCTTACCCCACTTGAAAACAAATTTACAGATTTTCAATTTATAGTAGAATTATATTTGAAAAATAAAATGATGACGTAATGAACCCAAATATTATTTAACGTATTAATTTTAAATAAATTATTATTTTACTAAAATTATTTAAACATTACATATGATGGTTAACTTAATGTTTATTATTATTTGCTTTTATGATAGGCAATAATTCTATCCAATTCTATAATATAACTTTGAAAATATTTTAAACTTTGTTATTAATTCAAACAAGCAGTGTGTGATAGTATACATTAAACAATCACGTGATTACAACTTTGACAGACGTTTTTCTATCTATTTCTCTGTCTAGATTAATAAAATTGATACACTTATTATATTATATAAAATAATTATAAAAAATTTGGAAGAATAATTTAGAAAATATAGAATTAGATATAATCTTTACCATCACAAAGTTTATTTTAAAAATATACTATATTAATTTTGACTATTTAAATATGATTACAAATCTAAATATAGCATTTATTAAATCATATGTTTTACACTATTAAAATCGGATTTTTAAATATACTTTTAATTATTTATAGCTGTGTTATTTAATATGGCCAGCTTTTACAACCACATGCAACAATATTTTAAGCTTTATATAACTATTTTTAAATGATTTTATATACTACATATTCTCTTTAGCTTCCAATTGTACTTTAAAGATATAATTGACTTAATATAATTAATGTATTAAAAGAACATATTCTAAATTTAAAATTTTTTAGTAATTGACTGTTATGAATTATTACTGACCCATAGAAAAGGGCACTATATATATATATATATATATATATAGTGCCTATATATATATATATATATATATATATATATATATATATATATATAGAGAGAGAGAGAGAGAGATGTATATATATATATAAACAAGTTATAAATTTTGTAACTTGCTCTAGATTGTTGCTTTACCAACAGCTCATAAACAAACTTTTTGTTTACATAAATGCTGAGAGAGACAGCATTAAATATCTCTTTCATTATCTCTAACCACCAGACCATAGTTTTCCAGCTAGTTAGCTCATCTCAGTGATGGATAGGAGAACTAGTTGTGTTATTCTACCCATCACTGAGGTGAGCCAACTAGCTCAAAGCAATGTTCTGGTTGTCGGAGATAATGAAAGAGATATTGAATGCTGTCTCTCTCAGTATTTATGTAAACATAAAGCTTGTTTAGGAGCTATTGGTAAAGCTCCATCTAATGTTCATATATATATATATATATATATTGTAACCGTCGCAATTGTTGAATGTTACATATATATATATATATATATATTGTAACCGTCGCAATTGTTGAATGCTGTATTCCATTTAAATTGAAGAAAGAAGGCCCAAAATGTTGGTGCCAATTTGTAACTGATTGAATTGATGGATGAAGGTGATGGTTAGGATGATCAATCTGATCTGATAAAAAATCTAAAA